>SNQJ01S0115088.1:0-11130 GCA_010110895.2 Picea sitchensis
ATTGGATAATAATTCTACATTGATATAACATTTGAAGAAAAAGGATTATAATTACGCTATTACTGATTCACCCCCCCTCTCAGTAATCCAAAACAATCCATACCAACTATCCATCAACCTAAGCCAAATGTATGACATGTTCCACCCAACCATAGACTGACCGTTACAAATATCATTAGTCAGTCACCCTCAAGCTGAGGCTAGTAATCCATAAAAGAGGGTGGTCTCTCACTGTCCACTCACAACTAAGAATTCTCACAACCCATTGGTATTCTCCTACATCTATCCCAATTTTCCACCAACTCTCTTCCTATTGACCTACCCAACCCAAGAAATCTACCCTTGCACTGATCTCAATCCCCTGGGCATCCCATTTGTTTTATTAGGGTCTTTCTGGCACATGTAGATAGGAATATCTCATCTGGAAATTCAAGGGAACTCACGGCTAGGAAGAACTACCAGCAACAACAACAAACACTTGTTGTTTTAGTGCAACTCACTTAGAAGTTCACTCTTTGGCTCTTTAGTATTCAAATCCAAAATGCTCTAGATATGCTCCAACATGCTCTATACTTCGCCCTTCATGGATGCACCAACTCCAAGCTCTCTTTCTTTCTCTCTGATTTCTCCTCATGCACAAAAAACGTGAATGTGTAAAATTGCTCTATCTACCCATAAGAATTTCCTCCCCTTGGCTTGATTTGTTGAATCACACACTTCCCCAAGATGATTATACTCAGCTCCCATGTGCCCAATAACCATGGGATGTGACTAATCACACCCATCATCTTACATGTATTCAATGATTGGCTTTGTGAACACTCCATCAAAAATTGGAAGGTTCATATACCAATAGCAAATTTAGGAAAATGGGTTGAATTAATATACAGTGTAATTCCCCCTTGGACACCCTCTCAGGTATTCTCTTAGAACATCCCCTCTCTTGTGGATTAATTCAACCCCCCATCTCTTATCCATGTCCCCTTAGCAATAGGTATCACATTTTATTATTAAAACATTGAAATACAATTTGCATATACATCACTTTGGTCATAGCCACACATTATATCTACATTAAGCATAATTAAACTAGGGATTATAGCGGGGATGTTACAAGAGTGACATGTGATAAGGGAGTTAAATATTGATGTTGTGCCTAGATTTAATATAGTTAACTGAGTGTCAATTAAATTTTCAAATGTAGGGGATAGTTTCGTTTGTGACATGCTTAGAAAACATAATGTAGACACTGAATCTGTTTGTAATTTTTCCCTATAGATTTACATTGAATGGAAGAAGAGTATTAGAAATGGAGTTGGATATACCCAAAATGAAGATTGATTTAGAAATCATAATCATGTTAATGAATGAATTAAGAGTTTTGAGGAAGCTAGAAACTTTATATAGACTCTAGAAAGAGCTAGATTGAAGGATTTGTGAATTATATAGTTTTAAAACTACAAGGTCGATTTATTTAAAATTGTCTCTAATAGTTACCTTTTTGGAGAAGGTTCACAAATTCCCCCAAAGGCTTTCGGGGGTGATGCAACAACCCCCCGCCCCCCAAATGCACTTTTGGGGGTAGTTCAAAACTCTTTTTAAACCTTTGTTAAAAGGACTAACTTTTAACATTGGTGTTTTTGGAGGCAATTTTCCCAAACTGCTCCTAATTCCCACTTTTAGTAATGGAAAACAACTATTCATAATTCCCACTTTTAGTAATGAAAAACAACTACTCCTAAAGGCCTAAAATGTAGTAGAGATTTTTTATCTAGTTTCAAATATACATAATTAATATACAAATTGTAATTGTGCATGAGCCTAAAAATGAACATGCATAAGCATTATGTAAGCAAACATGCAATTAGAGTAAAATCACGCTTGAGTTGAATTTATAGACTAATAATAGATGATCAATTAGGTACATGTATATATAGTCAAATAGACTTGAAAATGGCTCAAAATTGTAAGCTTAAGCATATTATTCGCAATACAAAATGAATCAATCATCATGCTTCATCATCATCACAGAAACTTTAAAGACATCATCAAGGTAAGATGAATAAAAAATTGTTTTGAAGATGGATATTAATGCCAAATTAAAAAAATAAAAGGTGTTCACAATTTTGGTGACTTGAGGTGGGTTGAGGCCTTAAAGAATGGTGACACATTGGGTAAATCCATTACCCTTGTTGGAAACCTTTAAGCTATAATATAAGAAGTAGGGAAACTCTACTTTCTTCTTGTGGAAATATAAGTTTTGCATGAAGCAAATCCCTACAAAACTATCACTTGCAAGGGTATCAATAGTTATTCTAGTGGATCGATTTTGCCAACTCATAAACCCTACCAGGATAATGAATTATGAAGTTAATTTTCCTTTTATCATGAATCAACGATATCAACTTAGGTCGTGATCATAAATATTATTTGAATCAAGGATAATGGATTTTCCTATGATTTTTTATATCCATTGGTGTTTCTCCACAATTGTTGAGTGTTTATAGCCTTGACGGAGTCACCCTAACATCATAGACCTTGATCTAGTGGAGATATCTACAATTTCCCTTTAAGTTGCAATGCCCCTTTCCCAATCCTTTGTCTTTTATATATTTCTTTGGCAATAGATAAACGAGGGAATCAATAACTCTTTACACGTTGATAGAGTTGACTATTTGTTCTTGGGATGTATTATTATCTTGGTACACCTAAGTATTAAGTATTTCCTTTGTAGTTTGTGAGCCCTAAACTTTTGACCGTTCATTGATTACATGACCAACTTATTTTTAGTGTAGTAGATGGATTCTCTCAGTAAGCTAACTTGTCAACCAAAATTGGTTTCAAGACCATCAAAGGTTTAATCACTTGGAATGTCCCAGATTGAACCACTATTTTGCATTCTCCTCACAATATCATTGTTTTGATTTCAAGTTTTCTTGCTTCTAGAACATAGCCCATAGGTAACACTTGCAATTTTCTTGGCTTCAACCTTCATGCTCCAAGTGCTACTAAATACAAAGGATAAATATATATTTATACTGCTCGAAGACTTTGGTGTAAGACCTTCTAGTTTTACATTAACAAGAAATCGCAATCTACAGTCTTAGGCTCGCTTCAATATCAAGGCTTACAACCTCACATTGCATGGAGAAGCTATATGTTTGCACATCATATGATCTCTCATAATGGTCCCCCAAATCAAACAAATTATGTCTATGGGAATCTTATTTGACTTTATATTGAGCATCCCAATTTTATAGTGATCTAAATATTTTGTATGTTTTTCACCAGTAATGACCATAAAATATACCCTCATTGGTCAACAAGTGCCATGATTCATTGATCCTCATTTCTCTAGTACCAAAATACCTAAAAACAAGTTTATTTGAACATTTATCAATTAAAAATCTTTCTCCAATGGGGAAAAATGAGATGCAACAATTGCTAATGAATTTACATCCACATTTTTACTATGGGAAATGGAATTACTATCAAATGCTTTGAAATTTCATAAACAAACTTTATACCTCTTACTAGTAATATTCAAGTGAGGTGAATAATAATAAATGGAATTTCAAATCACCAAATACCTTTAGACATTTTATGTTAAAATCAAAATCCCTCTTGAGTCTTACAACCAATGTCTCATACTTGGCAATATGGTTGGTGTATTCAAAGTTGAATTTTCAGGAAACTATGGTGTGCCTACTTTTTGAATCAATAAGCAAATGACTAGCACCCACACCCACGTGCAATTTATTGTATATCA
This sequence comes from Picea sitchensis, assembly GCA_010110895.2. Lineage (NCBI taxonomy): Eukaryota > Viridiplantae > Streptophyta > Pinopsida > Pinales > Pinaceae > Picea > Picea sitchensis. Next base: position 3,770 of record SNQJ01S0115088.1, read on the forward strand.
TGATATGCAATATTGGTATATCATGATATGTACAATTGGTATATCACAATATGTACAAGTATGCAATATTGGTATATAATGATATGTACAATTGAGGAAATTCACTACAAGGAAAACAACTCATAGTGGAGGTTTTTAGTGTTACGAGATTGGGCAAAATTAAAAAACAAAAAACTTTTTCTACAACCTCTGCTATTCATAACAGAGGTTTTAATGAATGTTCCCTATCGATATAACTAAAAAAATATAGGCGGGAAGAGGTTTTAATGAAGGTTTTGTTTTTTGGTGGTCGTATTGGTAACATGCATCGATATGTGTTTACATAACATGCACTGGTGCTTGTATAATTATTATGCTTCGGTTCCATATTTTTTGTTATATGTCGTGTTGGTGCTCGTACAAATATTATTCATCGGGTCATTCTTTTTTGTTTTAGGGCACATTAGTTCTCTTATAATTTATATGCACTAGTGCCTATATTACCATGTGCATGAGGGTTCAGTGAAATTTTGAAAATTTGAGGTGAGATGTTGATTCGTGTGGATATCGATGGCCATGCACCTATTCCACATGCTCAAAGAACAATTTCCATTTTGGAAGTTTTTTATAGTTTTTGGGTCCCAAACTTCCGGAGCCATTTTGAGGCCCTAAATGACGTGTTTTGGCACAATAATGCCTAGCATGTAGACGAAGGAAGATTATAGTTTGAATGCAATATCTACTCCTAGGATATACCTTTCCAACAGTGTATTGAGCACCCCAAACATAGATCATATGCACAATTTACACCCTCAGGAAGTTGACGTATCAACTACCCCCATGAGGGCCCACAAACATTTTGGCGTTTCATCTCCCAGGGTTAGGGTTTTCTCATTTATGTTTTATGTTAAAAAGGTATTTGGAGCCTCATTGTACTCATCTCTAAGTTAGGGATGATTTTAAGGATGAAAATTTATATTAAATTGTAGAAACTTGGGCTAATCTTACTAGTCCTTAATATGCAAAATGTAAAATATTTGGCGATAGATTTGTAAAATTATTCAAATTTCTAAGTATTTTATTTAGTTTCTATAAAATTTTGGCGATTTTTAAGGTAAAATAATTTTATCTATGGAATTCGGGTGATTCATTTTTAGAAAACATGGAAATTGGTGAATCTTTTTTGGGGAAAAACCATGGAAAATTAGCCCATTTGTGAAATTTAGCCCCTAAATCATCTATGCATCTCTTGTGAATGAGTGTAGTTTTCACATCGCTTCTCAGAGATAAGATGACACCATTCGAGCAAGTTTGTTTCAGTTTGAATTTTACATTTTCAACATGTTCTCTTTATTAATAGAAGTCAAGTTTTACTATATCTTTGTGTGTTTCTTTGCTATACATCTGTATTTCCTTTCATTTCATTTATAAACCCAGATCAGTGGTATCAGACCAATCTGCTTTTTATTTATTTCTTTGTGCATTTCCCCAACGAGATTAGGGTACAAGGAGTTGGGACTCGAAGTAGCTGAGCCCTTGCAAGACCGTCCCTGCCGAGCACGATGACCTCCCATGGAAGAATAAATAGAGATGATAGAGCATGAGATCCTTGTAAACTGTTACTCGAAGAAGCCCTCACATGACAAAGGAACGAGATGATGGATAAATTTGCACAAATCCTTTGACGGATGCTAGTAAGCGACACATCTTTATCAAGCGACCACTTTGGAGGCGTTTCCCCCTTCAAGGTAAAATTCAATTTTGATGTCCTTTTATTTGAATGCTATATAGATGCGTATGTTATTGATAAATGGTTGAATCTACTAGAAGGGTATTTTTGAGTCCATAATTTTTCCAATAGAGAAAAGATTACCTTTGTGCCCCTTAAGGTTGTCCCCCATGTTAAGGATTGGTGGGAAACTTACTGTGAGCAAAAAGCCTCTAAGGAATATGCAATATTTGCAGTTGCACCCACTTGGGATTCTTTCAGGGATCCTATTAAGGAACAATACTGCCTTGTTAGAAGCTATGATGACCAGTATACGAGATGGACCACACTATGATAGGAAAGGGACCAGACAGTATCTGAGTTCACAAATATCTTCCATACCTTATGCACAAATATGGGTATCAAAGACTTTGAACGACATCTGATTCTAAAGTGTCGCGGTTGTCTACATATATACATCCAAACATAAATGAAGTTTTTGGACATCTCATCATTGGGCACAACTTATCGATATGTTTTCAAAATCGAGCAGAAATTTAAATAGAAGAAGTGGGAGTTTGGATCTGCAAATTCCTCCCAATAGAAGAAGAGTAACAATGGCCCAACCCACAAAAGAAAGGGCAGAGCAAGGATGGAACCCCTCAATACAACCAATATAAGATGCAAACAAATAAGGGTAATGAGAAGACGAAGAAAAACATTGGGAAGTTGTGTGAATTCCATAAAATCAATTGGTGTAACATTGATGAATGTCACTCGAAGTAGTTGTTAGTGGCCAAGCTGAAAGACTTAAAGTTAGAGGTAGGTTCTGACTCTGAATCACATCCAAACAAGGCGAAGCATATCATTGATCCATAGTTCAATTTCGTTGTCGCTACGATCAAGGTCCAACCAAGTGAACCATAAGAACTAGAGGATGGTGAATTCCTTTTTCACTCACAAATGTGAGTGAAGGGTGCTCTATTGCATTTCATTGTCTATAGTGGAAGTCAAAAGAACTTGATCTCAGCAGAAGTCAGCAAGCAGTTGAACCTGCCGATAACACCACACCTGCATCCCTACACCATCGAGTGACTCCGCCAAAGAAGAGATCTCTAGATTTGCCAACAATATTGTCTTCCCTATGACATCAAGCCTTTAAAGGATGAGATATTGGGTGATATTCCTCCCCTTGAAGTTTGTGATGTTACTTTAGGCCAACCATACATGCAGAAACAACATGTTGTATATGAGTCTATACCTCGCGATGTTATTATTACTTTGGGTAGAAAATTGTACATGATATTGTAGGTAGCTTTGCTTACTGCCATTTCTTTGATCTCTGCTAAGAAATGAAGGAAGGCCATCTCCTTGACTAGAAAATTTGTCTTCTTCATGATTCTCTCTCAAAGTGAACATAAGGTCGCAACCACATCTATGGCCTTTGCACAGGGCCTCTCCATGCAACAGAAAAAGTGGACAAGATTGTGGAAGAATACAAAGACATATTCTCCTCACCCATCAGGGTACCGTTGCATGATTAGGTTAATCATTCAATCAATCTAACCCTCGATGCATATCTACCCAATGGGCTAATATATTGCCACTCTCTGATGGAAAATAAGGAAATCAAGCGATAGATCCAAGAGATGCTTCAAAAGGGGCACATTTGACCCAGCTCCTCACCTTATGAGAGCCCAATTATACTCATGTAGAAGAAAGATGGGACTTGGTGACTCTGCATTGATTACAGGGTGCTAAAAAATCACAGTCAGGAGCCGGTACCCAATAGCTCGAATTGATGACCTTCTTGACCAAATGAATGGATCCAAGTTGTTTAGTAATATTGACCTGAAGTCTGGCTACCTCTAGGTCCTTATAGAACAAACTGATGTATGGAAGACTTATTTCAAGTCCAAAGAATATATTTTCGAATGGCTTGTCATTCCCTTTGGTTTTACAAACGCTCCAACAAATTTCATGACATTGATGGATGATATATTGTGGAATTTTACCAATTATTTTGTGGTGGTATATCTAGATGATATCCTAATCTTCAACAAGAATCAGGCAGAAAAATTGCATCATATTCAGCATGTCCTTCACACTCCACGACAACACAAGCTATATGCTAACTTGGAAAAATGCTCCTTCGGCATGAACAAGGTCTAATACCTAGGTTACATTATTGATGAGCATGGTGTGCATGTGAATCCAGGCAAGATCCAAGTCATTTATGACTGGTTAGCCCCGACCACACTAATTTATCTTTGAATTTTATTAGGACTTGACAACTTCTATCGCAGGTTCATGTTGGGATTCTCCCATATTGCACGGGCCCTCAGCCAAGTGACCAAGGGTGGTGGCAAGGAAAAATTCATGTGGGGGAAGTCACAACAACAAGTGTTCAATTATCTGAAACATTGCTTGTGCTCAACTCCAATACTCTCCTTACTTTATCTATAACAACCTTTTGAGATTGAGACCGATGCATTAGACTATGCCATGGGCATAGTTCTCACTTAGAATGGTCATCCAGTGGCATATAATAGTGAGACACTATCACATGTCATCCGTAAGTACCCCACCTATGACAAATAAATGTATTCCATTATAAAAGCTTACCGACAATGGAAGCACTACATTCTCGAGAAGGAGACAGTCACCCACACTGATCACAAGACTCTATAGATCATGCAAACACAAGGAAAATTGCAGAATGACCACCATCAAAAGTGGCCCACATACTTGCATTAGTTCCATATCAACATCAAATATAAGACATGGAGCACCAATCATGTCGTTGACTACCTCAGTTGATCTCAAGTTGCAGACTTAACCACGGTGCTCCAGTCCTGTGGCCCCAACTCTATAAGAGTGATATTGATTTCACTACCACTTACCAGATGATGGGAACTGGATTGACCGTCACTGACTTTCATCTTCAGGACAAATTTTTATGCCATCTGGGCCACCTCTGTGTTCCTTCAAGAAAGTGTGCAAATCTGATTTGGGAGGCTCACTATAGTCAGATGGTAGGACATTTTGGCATGGAAAAGACCATCGAAGTACTACATAAGCATTTATGTGAGGTGAAACTTCAACAAGACGTCAATAAGTATATCTGGTCTTGCACTACATGTGCCATTGCCAAACCAACCACTAAGAATCAAGGCCTATACACCCCTTTCCCTACTCCCAATAGGCCATGGGAATCCATCTCGATGGACTACATGTTGGGCCTTCCTTCAACCAAGTACAGAAATAACTTTGTTTTTGTGGTGGTTGATCAGTTTGCTAAGATGGCCATCCTAACAACCTGCAAGAAGAATATCATAGAGGAGGAAACTGCCAAGATCTTCTTCGAATGGGTGTGGGTACACTTCGGGATACCATAAATCATCATATCAGATCGAGATAGTAGGTTACTAAGCACATTCTGGTCTAGCCTTTGGTCACTATTGGACACCAAGCTCACCAAATCCATTGTCTTCCATCCCAAAACTGATGGCTATAAAGAGGTCGACAACAAAATGATCATGCATATCTTGCGCATGTACAACTCTAAACATCTATTCACATGGGATGAGAGTCTCCCTATTTTCAACACAACTACAACAGAGCCCTTCATATCTTGACCGACCATAGTCCCTTTTAGGTGGGCTTGGGATTTCAACCATTGGGTCCCATCGATGTCACACTACCCCTTACATCCACATAGGCAGAATCATCCCATGCTCAATACGAGGCTGAAAAATCCACCAAGTTTATTGAACGAATTCAACACATCCGACAACTGGTCCATGATATTTTACAGAAAGAAAATACTAAGTACAAACAATGCCATGATCAACATCGGGTGATGCACAAGTTTCAGGTGGGAGACAAGGTCTGGTTGCATTTGCAGAAAGAGCACCTTACATGACCCTATTGGAAACTTTGTCTAGTTCACTATGGATCTTACACCATCACCAAGGTCATGGGTGATAATGATTTTGAGCTAAGTATTCCCTCCTTCCTTGGCCTGCACCCAATGTTCAATATGGACCTCCTTCATTCATACTTCCCACCATTATTGGAAACATAGGAGATCATAGATCAATTGACACCGATAGAGCTCAAACCTCACTGCATGAAACATGCAGTCATTAATGAGATCAGGGACACTCAAATTAAGTGAATCTCCTACACCAAGGAAAGTGGCTCACCCGCGGTCAAGTTCAGTAGAATTTTCCCCATATGATGGGGGAAATCAACGCAATGGAGACCATTTCTTCCTAAGGGGGGAGGAATAATCCAGGTGGATATCGGTGGTCACCCACCTATTCCACTGGCCCAAAGAACAATTTCCATTTTGGCAATTGTTTACAGTTTTTCGGGTCCCAAAATTTCGGGGCCATTATGAGGCCCTAAACGACATTTTTTTTGGTTCAATAGTGCCTAGAATGTGATCAAAGGAATATGTGAGGCTAGAATGAATATGTAATCCTCGAATATACCTTTCCAACAGTGTATCAAGTGCCCAAAACAAAGATTGTATGCAGAAATTACGCCCTCAGGAAGTTGACGTATCAACTACCCCCATCAGGGCCCACAAACCTTTTCGTGTTTCATCTCCCATGGTTAGGGTTTTGGATGTTTAGGTTTTATGTTAAAAATGGATTTGGAGCCTCATTTTACTCATCTATTCTTGAGAATGAGCGTAGCTATCACATCTCTTCTCATATATAAGTTGCCACCATTCAAGCAAGTTTGTTTCAGTTTGCATTTTACAATTTCAACATGTTCTAATTATTAATAGAAGTCAAGTTTTATTGTATCTCTGTGTTTTTCTTTTCTATACATATGTATTTCATTTCATTCCATTGATAAGTCTAGATCATATGTCGGCACTGTTATCACCCCATAATTTATGGGAATCATCTTATGAATTGGATATTATCTATATCTGGTGATCTGGTTCACAAATGATATTTCATTCTTCAAATATTTGTGAAAAGAAAGAAAAAAGAAAAGAAAAAGAAAAGAGGGCAAAAAGATTTGAAATAAAAAGCCCCATGCAATAACAAGTGACTTGGTCATACCTCTCAAGCATGACCAAGTTCTTTTAAATTTCCAATGTGGTTAGGATTAGTGAATACATCTGATCAGACCATCTAATCCTGATCAGATAGCCCCTAGGTTAGAATTAGTGAATACATCTGATCAGACCCTCTAATCCTGATCAGATAGCCCCTAGGTTATAATTAGTGAATACATCTGATCATACCCTCTAATCCTAATCAGATAGTCCCTAGAAAGAATAAAATCTTGACCCAACTGTTTAATCTGGGTTAATTGCCTTGTGACAGTAGGATAGGACGTAGGTTAGTTTCCTTGCCCCCTTGCCGAAATGAATCCAGATTGATAAAGATGTTACCCTGTGACTCCAGTGCCTAAATACAATTGAAATGATGTTCCCCTTGGTGGTGTATATGAGAATATCAAAAGAAAACCCATACGAACACCCTTATCCTAAGTTTTCCCTACGTATGACCCTTTCCGCCCCCTACCTATGTCTCATGCACTTTTCAAAGGCCAAGATCATGGCGCTTAAATCAATGGTCCACAATGAAAGTCGGACCCCCCCCTCCATTCTTCCTTTAACAGAGGGGGGGGGGTCCGAGTTAGGGGA
>SNQJ01S0115088.1:11216-26439 GCA_010110895.2 Picea sitchensis
GGGGGGGGGGGTCCGAGTTTGGTGTTAAAAGGCGAACAGAGATCTGCGGTCAGAAATCCAGCGCGCTGATCAACGGATCGTGGTGATTTCCGGACCCCCCTTGGTATTCTATCTTTAATCAAAGGGGGGGGTCCGGGAATGAAGCTTCCTCACAACGGGCCCCATGTGACATGTGTCATCGCCCTATTGGTTCACGAGTCCCATCCTCCACATGCTTTCTGACACTCCGTCTCCCCTGGATGTCACCCTCCACTGAGCCCACTTGTCCCACTCACATCTGGGTCTGAAGTCCCGTCCCATTACTACTGCCAGCCCCTGGTGTCAGTGCCATAACACCCTTCACTCATGAGCAGCCCCCCTGGCAACTTCACCCCCAATCACAAACCTCCACGTCAGTCGTCCGTATATGCTGTTCACCGTCACCTACCATGTCACCCCAAGTAGCCCGTTATACATTAATGACCGGATAAAACGCCCATTGTCATGCTGACCATTTTCCCGCGTCCGACCGACCCAGTTTTGAATAAAAAACACTGTAATGCCCGTTTTCACTCGTTATTCATCCCTCGTGCCAGAAACCAACCCTCGCACCAGAGAACCTATCCATCCTTTTCCATTGCTTCCCCGTCATTTTCCACCACCAGTAGAGCCCACTAACGTTGTTTTTTGCAGGTACAGTCGCAGAGATGGCATCTAAAACGAGGCCAACTGAAGAAGAGGAGAACCCGTTCATCCCTCCTCCGGTCGATCTTGATAAAATCCCTCTGGTAGACAAGGACCACTTGATAGTGGACACAGCATGCAACTTTGATTTCTCTGATCTGCAGTCATGGCTGCGAGAAGTTTTCCTAGATCATAGTGACGAGATTGGGCTCTGGGAGTCCAATATACCCCTATATCTTTTCCCCCAAGTCCACCATTTTCCAGAGTTCGCACTCAAGTGCCAGGCTCATTACGTCCCCGAACAGAAAGCCATTGTTTCCTCCCTGGGGGACGTCCTCTTCTTCATTACTCCAGAGGAAATCGACCAAATGCTGCAGATAGCTCGCCCGGAGTCAGTAACCCCATTCAGCCTGGAAATCCTCACCGAGCTCTACCAGAAGATGACCTTCCCGCAAAGGGCTCAGATTTTCGAGCTATTTTCTCCCCCTTCCTCTCCAATCTTGACCACCAATCCCCCTTATCCTTCTTCCATATTTTCCATCAAAGGGAACCAGATTATTTCAGCTCTGTGTGCTCTTCTTGGATACTTTTCTGACCAGTGGGTGGATGAACCCATCATGGGTTTCCTATCCATCTTTTCAAACGACGAATGACCGACCACTCAATTCGATTACAACACTTTCTTGGCAAATAACATCCATGAGCAATTCATGAATTTCCCCACTGAAGGCATGTTCAGGTATTCATCCATCCTGGCCTACATGTTCTTATACTTTCAAGCAGACAGGTTCAACTTCTCCATGCAGAAGATGGACTCTGACGGGAAGCCGCAGCCGGTCACAGCGTGGACATCCCTTCTAAAGCGAAATTCGGTCGAGTATGATTTCACTGCATTTATTGACCAGTTTTACCACCCTGTGGTAAATATACTGAGTGGCGTGCCTAAGCCACGAGTAAATGAAGAAGTCCGTAGAGTTCTGCATCTCTCAGAAAGTGCAAAGACGGGAGACTGGTACTTGTACCAGAACCACTCTGAAATCCGAGTCTATGGGTGCGAGCTGGCACCATACAAGCTTCCAAGATATATACCGGTAAGAGTTTTCGCACTAGAATACATTAGGCAAAGTATGAATTCTGATGATATTCACTTTGTCTCCTTCAAAAAGAAGCAACAGTTGCGGCTCAAAGCGCAGATAGGTCCTTTTATCTGCAATAATAGAGGCGCTGGTGACGAAGCGGACAAACAATTGAAGGAAATGAAATTTCTAACTAGTTTCGCCTGGCATTACGATCCCCATGGAATCATTTCTGATATGAGACTTAGAAATAAGACGGGCCAATATGTACATGAGCCCAGGCCCGAAATCGAAAAGTTTGCTAATCAAACTGAGTGGGAGCCTAATACATTGGAGGATGTGGAACCTATTGTCAGGACAGAACAGCAGGGGCCCTCAACAAGTGCGCTCCCCGCCACCACGCCTCAGACCCTCAAGGAAAAGAGGCCCCGACATGAGTCATCTCCTCCTGTGACAGAGGTATCTACAGAGGAATTTCAAATTCATTCTAAAAAGCTTAAGACCTCTTCAACGATCGGCACAACAGTGGAAGCCACCACGGTGACCACCACAGTGACCTCTACAGGGACCAAGCAATTCACTTCATCTTTTGGCTCTAGTCAGCTAAAAGAAGTAACAGTAAAGACCAGGGATTCTCCTTTGGGTACTCCACCAAGCGAGACTGGGCCCAAGTTGGGCATTTTTGAAAAATATGACATGATCAAGAAGAGGAACCAGTCGCTCACCAGCAGCGCTTACGCGCAATTTCAGAAACAGTCCTCCACAGCCCAGCACAGGTTACTCTCAGCATTCGATACAGAAAAGGGCAAGATGCATATGGCGTACCTCCCCATACAGAGTAGGTACCAGAAAAGGGCAAGTGCCGGATCCCAAGGTTATATCAGATTACAGGAGGGCCACGTTTGAATTCCAAGCCAAAGATGTGCATCCAGCAGATCAAATGGATATGTATAAGAAAACTGGGGAAATGATTTCCCACACTTTAGCCCGAGTTGCAACTTCTGCGGCAAAGTATCGGACAGCGTTGAGCAACGCCCAGGCCCAACTGAAGCTAGAGAAGATGTCTTCCTTCGCGAAAGACAGCAAGATAAAGACTCTCGAGGAGTTGATCCTCAAGATTGGCTATGACCCGACGAATGTCAAGGCTGCCGAAGAAATGATCAAAAAGAAGAACGCTGACATCGCCGCACTGAGAAAGCAGCTAAAGCTTCCTCCCATAGAGGATCCACAGACTAAAGAAATAGCAGAAAGAGAAGGCGAAAAGGATGAGATGCTAAGATTACTCATGGAACAGAGTGCGCAGTTAAGGGAGATGGAGGCTGAGATGGAAAAGCTTTTAAAGGAAAAAGAACAGACAAAGACAGTAGAGGGCATCACCTTAAGCGCTATCCCCATCGCAGGATTAAGCACAGCCACAGCGACAATGACGACAGTTCCGTCCGCAACTACAGAGTAGGTACCAGAAGGCACCATAGACCTGGCCAAGTCTATGGAGAGAATGAATTTGCAGGAGTCTGAAATCAGTAGACTTAAGAAAGAATTGGAAAATCTCCAGGAGCTGAAGACTTCCTTTCAGACTAGTCTGTCAAAGGAAAAGCAGGCGAACGAGCAGATAAGGAAAGAGCTGCAGCAGCTACAGAAACAGACATTGGCCGGGAAAACATTGGCTGAAGTTAAAGAACTTGTGTGGACTGATATCTCTAAGTCCTTCAATGAGATCTGGCCAATGGTTCAGATTATGTTCGAACAGAACGAGTTGCTCGAGAGGAGCAAACAGGCAGTGGAAAAAATCAGAACGGAGCTGGGTAACATGCCTGTACAAGCCAATGACATCATAAGGTTCCTCAATTCAAAGACCAGGGAGGAGCTAGAAGAATTGAAGATCAAGGACAGGACTGAAACTATCTTGGAGGTGAAACGAGTCCTGACCAAGAGAAGCCTCATGCTTCAGCTCGAGGAGAAAATCCAAGTAATGGATCAGGGAGTGCAAAGGTTTTTCCACAAGATAGACACTCTGTAGAGGAAAGGCTTGCCTGGCATGAAAGTCATCAACGATAAATTAATGATGCTCCCGGACTACAAGAAAAGGCTGACAGAAATATCTAAAGACAGTTCCAAGTTCGCAGGAATACAGTCCAACATCACAGGTAGAGCGTTCATGGAGGCACTGCACTTGGATATTGAGATCCAGCATGAAATTAAGCACATTTTCGTCGTCAAGCCTACATTCGTGAAATACACAGACATGGACGAAGTGTACCGGAGGTTGCTCAAAGTGACAGTGCCAACTCATACCCGATGGGAGGAGTTGTGCGACCTACTAGACTAGTAGATGAGCTGTCAGTTCCAGCCAGCTGTCCTGTCAGCCGAGGTTGCGGAGGCACCTCACCAACGGCCTACCCAGAAATTCAGCCAACAGTTGTGATGAATCACCAAACGGTTTTTGATTAGTTGAGTTAGTTATGCTAATAATAGTAGGACCACGTCCTGATCAGTTATGACAGGATCGTATGTATTTTGACTTATAAATACTTCTTCTTTCAATGTATTGAGGGTTGTTGATTTGCACACCCGGTTGTCATCAAGCTGTAACATTTTTGACGTGATCCACCATTAATAAAGAAGAAGCTTTTCACAGGATTCCTGCGCATGTTTCACTGGTGATGTGATATTCTTAGTTATATGTTTTCGTGCTTTGTGATCATATTGTCTTTCTATAACTAATCTATATGAATAGCGTTACGTTACAGGATTTATCACTGATACCCTGTCTCCGATTCTATAGATTTTAATGTTCATCTTCTAAATATCTTCAGTTAAGAGATTCTTAAGTGCTTGTTAATTGGAGTTATTTCTCTAATCTGTCTTCCTTCCATCACTTAATTTATTAAAGATCCAGTAAGCTTGTTATCTCGCCTTGTGAAAGATTTCTTCAGTGTTTCTGGTTGCATCTCGGATTTTATTAAGTACAGACCTCATAGCCCAATGGATGTGTAATTTGTTTCAACCAACTTTAAAAAACCTTTTACAACAAAACAAACCAATGATTTCTTTAACTAGCCTAAAACCTAAAAGTAAACAAAGCTAAATCATACAGAGAGATCCCTCTTTGGAGCTGGAAGGGCTAGTCTCCAGCTCTAAAAGCGGTTGGTTAAGGTTACCTTTGCAGATTTCCTCTTTTTTTCAACCTCTAGGAAATTTACAGAGTGATAACAGGCACCATTCTTTGTTTCTAAGCACTGGTGCGTATCTTATATGTAAAGAACCAGTGCGTATTGTAATCATGTACACCGTAAAATATTAAAATGATAAATATAATTGTACATTATGTCATTTAAGGTAACAATGTTTTTTCACAATTTTAGCATTGGTGCGTCAATGCAATTAATAGGCACTAGTGGATATAACTCATAAAAAAGCACCAATGTCTATTTTATGTCACACACTGTTTAATGAGTTCAAAAGAATACACTGTGTTTGAATGATGAGAGGAGGGGGGTGAATCAATATGAGCACAATTAATACTTTTAATCACAATATAAAACCTCCAATAAATATCATGAGCATTCAATATATCATCAACACCATAATTCAATGCATAAACATCACATCAACACAATACACCATAATTTTACGTCGAAACCCAATGAGGGAGAAAACCATATAATGATTTTATTATTTATCAAAGAGTACAGTCATTGGAAGCACCAACTTCCTATTTCTCCAGCTACAACTGGAAAGAGGCTGCAACCCCCTAATTACAAATTGCAACCTAAAGGAAGCTCCAACTCACTAATTTATTGGCTCCAACCGGAAGGAGGCTACAACCCCCTTTCCTTGCCTCATACAACTGCCATGAAATATAAGTGTAGACCAATTGCCACTACCTCTATCACTGATAACCTGTTGTTGCTATTGTTTCTACTAAAATTGCTAACTGATCAAGATTGCAACCACACATACCTCATACAAAGATTCACAAGAGAGTTCTCTAAATCAAATTCTTATGAATCTATAAGACATATATTGATACAAAAATCCCCTTCCCTCCTAGGTATTCTGCGAACTCCCGGTCTTAGATCTTCAAATTCCTCGAACCAAATTGGTTCTTCGGGCCTTCAACAAACCCTGAACAATTTATACACTCACAGGCCCTCTTGATGTCGCGTGCAAGTCTTCTTGCAACTCCACTTCCCGACGCTTGGCGACACCGATTTATGAGTACTAGTCTCATGCTACACCCCTTCCCCTTTATGTGACCGCAGTCTATGACCTTGGCCAATGTTTTGCCACTTCGAGCTCCGACGATACTACAACCTCCTCCTCTGTTTCCTTCCAAAACAACTTCCTACGAATTCACAGGTCTCTACCACGTGTCTCCCTTGCAACCAACAATTAAGATTTCTTTGTGACTCCACAAGTTCACGACTCTGCTCTTACAATACCTCCAAACTTCTCGAACCATGAAATGCCAAAATTATTTACGACTAACCTCTGCCCAGTTCTCCCAGATCTGATGGTATGGAACAATCTCACTTCCCTCCGAAACAGATCTGGCTTGTTAGTTTTGGGAAACCTTAAAGGGCTCCTCCCTTTGAATATTTCTCGCCACTCCCCCTCTTGAAATTGCTCTTCCTTGGACTTTTGATTATGTAAATTCTCCCTTTGACACTTAGTCGAAAATTCAGCCTGTGCACCTCTTGGAACATGTCCTCCTCCACAACTCAATTTCCTTGTGGATGATTGCACACACCTTGTGACTGTTCTTCACACACTTTTATGCAAATAAAGTCACGCTACTCCTCCTGAGCATACGAGTCAAAAGACTCTTCTACACACTCCTTGCGAACAACGTCCCTTCACTTAATTCTTGAAGGATGACTATGCGTCCATTTCAACAACCTTTCCACAGTCGATTTTTCCTCCTGAGCAATGTGGCTCTGAGCATAGTTCCACCTACATGAAAACTCCAACTATCCCATATGAAATAATGAGTCAAAAGGGACTCTGTCATGCACTCCTTGCGAATGCCTATGCACTCCTTGCACATGTAAGGTTCATGTTATCTCTTCTGAGCTTTGATTCGAAACAGACTGTGTCACATACTCCTTGCGGACACTATGCATGCCTTACACTCACTCGTAGAAGAGAAACAATTGCAACTTATTTACTAGCTCAGGGATTCACACAATCAACTGTGTAAATACATTCATAACTACAAGAACAAGAAATAACAAAGAATTTCAAATAATCATAAATTCTACCATTTATTCATCTAGATAGACACAACAACACCGGACATTTGGACAATGCTCCTCTGTTATATTCATTCCACTGAAATATACATATGTTCATACATTAATTCTACAACAACTATCAACAACTCATCAACAACTAGAGTACCAACCTCTCTACAATGGAAACCTATACAATATATTCAATAGCCTTCTCTGGGCAACGATACAAAGCTTTATACAAGAGGGCTCTTTGAGTTCTTCCCTCCAACTACTCTAAAGCTATCCTATCGAATTAAAAGCTATCAACTACTTAGAATTTATTACAAGAAATATTTGTAATAGACAAATCAGATTGAATACATCGAATATGTATTGCACTCAACTTCATTAAAAGAAGAATACATTCTCTGATGTCCTCATGAAATCATCCAACTCTACAACATTAAAGACATTCTTTAACTACAATCTATTTTCAAAATATTTGTGTGATACACTTTCTTCAAAATTTAAATTTCTTCAAAATGTGTGCTAGTCCGCCTATCTGTCCTCTTCTTGTGCTTTGCTGGTGATGCTCCTGCATCATACTCGTCTGGTTCAAAATTCATGGACTCCTGTCTATGAGCTCCTGCACTGACCTTCCATGCTTTTGGATATCCGCTTAGTTTACCTAGATGGAATCTTCTATTGGTCGTCCTAGCCACTTTACCAAATATTCAAAATATGTTTTCTATCTGGTCTTCTTACCAATACACCGATCTACAATATGCTCCATCTGTGACTTCTCTGCTACATGGATTTTCTTTTTCCACTGGATATCCTTGTGATCTTCAGGTCCTCGGGCTCCATATTCTCTATAAGGATACAAGTATGCAATGTTGAAGATGGGTGATATACCCACATCTTCTGCTACATCTATGTCATAAGCATTCTCACCAAATTTTCTTAGGATTTTGCACGATACTATATTCTTCAACTTTAGTTTATTATATGTTCCCCTTGGGAACATCTCCTTCCTAAGATGTGCTAGAACTTGATCTCTGACTTCAAACTGAAGTTTCCTCCTATGTTGATGAGATCTGTGTTTGTATTCACTACTGCTCCTTTTCAACCGCTCTTTGATCTGATTATGAAGCTCTTGCATTTCTCCAGCGAAGTCTTCGGATCCTGCACTTCTAAATTCACTTTGACCCATGTCTCTCAACTCTGACACTCCCCTTGGATTCATTCCATACACTATTTGAAAAGAACTTTTTCTGGTACTTCTGTTCACTGAGTCATTATATGTAAACTCTGCTTGTGCTAGAATCTGATCCCACTGGCTATGGTGTTCATTGACCAAATTCCTCAACAAGTCTCCTAAACTTCGATTCACCACTTCAGTTTGTCCATCCGTTTGAGGGTGATATGTAGAACTAAAGGATAATTCTGTTCCCAGCTTCTTCCACAACATTCTCTAGAAATGACCAACAAATTTGGTATCCCTGTCTGAAACAATACTTCTGGGCAATCCATGGAGTCTTACAACTTCTTTGAAAAACAAATTTGCAACATGTGTTGCATCATTGGTTTTTTGGCATGGGATAAAGTGTGCCATTTTTGAAAATCCGTCAACTACCACAAATATGGAATCACTTCCTCTTTGTGTTCTCGGAAATCCCAATACAAAATCCATGCTTATTGCATCCCAAGGCCTCTCTGGAATAGGAAATGTTTGATACAATCCAGTATTCTTCTTCTTTCCGTTTGCATACTAACAAATCTTACATTTGTTCACAAACCTTTTCACCTCTGCTCTCAAAAGAGATCACAAAACCCAAATAAATGAGTTTTGTCTTCATGAAAGAGGATTTCTTTAAATTGATCAACTACTTCTCTCGTTGTAACCTCTTCATCACAAATGTTAAGTGCCTCAGATGATCTTTAGTTTTACTGAAGACCAATATATCATCCAGATATACGATCACAAACTTGCCAATAAAATCCTTCAACACTTCATTCATCAACCTCATAAAAGTACTCGGGGCATTTTTAAGCCAAACA
Source organism: Picea sitchensis (assembly GCA_010110895.2). Classification (NCBI taxonomy): domain Eukaryota; kingdom Viridiplantae; phylum Streptophyta; class Pinopsida; order Pinales; family Pinaceae; genus Picea; species Picea sitchensis. Next base: position 20,233 of record SNQJ01S0115088.1, read on the forward strand.
ACATAACAAGCCATTCATACAATACCTCATTTGTCTTGAATGTTGTTTTCCATTCATCACCTTCTCTCATTCTTATCTAATGATATCCACTTTTCAAATCTATCTTGGAGAAATAATTCTCTCCACTTAAACAATCCATCAAGTCATCCATCCTTGGCAATGGAAATCTGTACCTAATGGTGATATTATTTATGGTCCTTGCTTCTGTACACATTCTCCATCCTCCATCCTTCTTCGGACTTGACACAGTTGGTACTGCGCATGGACTCAATATTTCTCTGACCAAACCTTTTTCTAACAAGTCCTGAACTTGTCTTTTCACTTCCTCATTCTCTTGAGGTGTCAACCTATATGCTTCTTTGTTCGATAGAATTTAACCTTTTATCAAGTCAATGTGATGGCTGATACTTCTGATAGGTGGAAATGAGCTCGACAACTCGTCCACAACTATGTCAGCAAAATTTCCCAACAAATATTGAATTTACTCAGGTAAATCCTCCATAGAAGTACTTGTAAGGATAACTTTCAGCTTCCTCACTACAACAAATTTCATTTCTTGTTCTTTATTAATTTCACTCAGGATTTCCTTCCCACTCATGAGAAGTATACTCGTGCTGGCTTCTTCCTTTACTTTCTTCTCTTCAATTGGCAACAACATGTGTGTCCTACCATTCTTCTCTAAGGTATAAATATTTTTTCTCCCATCATGAATGACATTCCTATCATACTACCATGGTCTTCCCAACAAAACATGACATACATCCATAGGAATCACATCACATATAATTTCATCTCTATATCCTCCTATTTTAAATTCAACTAGGCATTGTTTAGTGACTGTTACCTGATGACCTTTCTGCAACCACGAGACTTTATACGTCGTCGGATGTGTAGTCGTTTCTATCTCAAATTTCTCCACCATCTTTGTGGATACTAAATTATTAGTGCTTCCACTATCAATTACCACCTTGCATACTCTATCTCTAGTCTTGCAAGTTGTCCTGAACAAACTGTTCCTCTGCACCAGATTTTCAACCTCCGGTTTTGGATTTAAGAGAAATTTCTTCATCATCAAAGGTATCCCATCTTCTACGCCTTCTGCGTCAACATCTTTCTTCTGCATTTCCAAAATGTGAGCTTCACCTCCTTCTTTCTTTCTCTAGGGACATTCCCAAGACACGTGCCATGTCTTTCCACAGACATAACATCTTACTTCTCCTCCTCTAGGAAAAGAGTTTCTACCACCACTCTGCCTTCCTCTGGAACTTCTTCCTCTCTTAGAGTGACTATGTGGTTTCTCTGCCTCACCTTTGGGCCTCTGTGTCTTCTCACGGGAAACTCCTTTGCCTCTGTTCAAGCTTCTACCTCTATTCTGTTGACTTTTCTTTCTGGCCAACTTCTCCTCTACTTTTAGCACGATCTGATAAGCGTTTTCCACAGTTATAACTATCATCATGTTGATATTGTCTTGGATTTCATATCTTAGGTCGTTGTTGTGTTAGAATGTGCTCATTTTACCATATACAATATCACTATTGTCACCCAACCATAGGTCGAAGCCACCCTCCGAGCACCTTGACCTTGAAAAAAAGAAGAATCCTGGTAGAAAACCAATAGCCAAGCAAGGCTAATGTACCAAGCAAGAAGTAACCAAATCTAATCAGAGAGTCCAACCCAGAAATATCAAAACAATAGGCTTCAGAACTGGCGAAAACACCTTCTCCAGAACTTGCGTACAAGACTGCCAGACCGCAATGCGCACACGTGTCTCTCTGTAATTCTGAGAGCTATGTGTAAAGTGAGGATTGACACCCTATATTTATATTGGCTCTGGTAGGATGCCTGGGAGGACTTCTCATTCCGGGTACTAATTAATTCATATTAATTATCTCTCTTAGCTGACATCTCTTCTAGGGTTACATTCACTTCTTTTCTTGCTTCCGGAATATTCTAATCTTGTCAAAGGGTCACAATGGAGGTTGATACATCCCGAATATACCATAATATCAACACTCCCTCCTAGATAGGGAGGTATAACTGATAATGGTATTGAGAAAACATAGACCATTCAACTGGTAGCATCACAAGCACCGTCATTATTATCCAACTGGATAATCTCCATGACAACTGGTACAATATCAACTGACATAACACAACTGTGTTTATTCATGGTAGTGCACAACTACTCAATCTGTGACACACAGTCACAAACAATGGAACATATCCACCACAGTAGCATATCTCTACTGTCTGGAGACATGCAGTCTCCATTATATCAACTGATATCAATCTGCACAGAAACAATGTTATGATATAAACTGAGTCATATGGTCCATTCTTCCACTCACATATGTGAGATCTGGAAGAGCATCTGCCCTCAGAATAGAACATAAATGATGGGCTATCTAGACTATTCTTCTCAGGCAAGGAAGAATACCTATCTTGATTTCTAAGCCTGGATCATTCCTCCAACACTAAACAAAGTGCAACTTGGAGAGAATGAGTCTACCATAGGGAAAGCCTGTCCTTGATTGTTGAACCTAAACCATTCACATATCTGGGCCATTCCTCCAGCACTAAACAAAGTGAAACCTAGATAGAATGAATCTTCCCTAGGGAATGACTGTCTGGACCATTTCCTAAGGAAATGACTGTCCTGCACCAACCTCCAAAACAGACCATTCTTCGAAACTACTCACAATTGTGAGCTTCAAAAGAATGATTGTCCAGTGATATGGAACAACCTTCTTGACCACTGCTAAGAGTGATTGTCAAGAAGAGAGACTGTCCTAGACCATTCCCCTTGTTAACCACAATGGGAAATCACTGTCTATGGTACATCAACAATCCATCGAACCATTTTCGTTATGAAAATGACCGTTTGATCTGGACCATTTTCTGAACTGGAAAATTCCTGTCCGTTAGAAATCTCAAACCACTTTCCGAACTGGAAAGGAACTTCCCAAGCTGGACCATTTTTCAAACTTTAAAATGAATATCCTCAATTCAATAATATGCCAGTGCTCCCTCCCAACCCAGAGATTCATTTCTTCCCTTTCGGCTAAGGGAGTTATTTCCACGATCCCCATTTTTTCTCAGAAATATGCAAACTTTATTCTGGACATAGGCGTTGTTAGGATATTTGTTGTTTTCTCATATGTGGGGATGTACTGGATCTTTACTTCTCCTTCCTGGACTTTATCTCTAATAAAGTAGTATTTGATCTCAATGTGTTTCGACCGATCATGAAACACTAGGTGTTCTGATAGCCTTATACAACTCCAATTGTCACAATGTATTATGGTCGAATATGGAACCCGATGAAATAAATCAAAAATCAACTTTCTCATCCATATTGCTTCTGTACATGCCTCACATGTTGCGATATATTTTGCTTCTGCTGTGTTGAGTGTGACAAAATTTTGTTTCCTGCTGCCCCAAGATCTCATAGTGGAGCCCAAGCTGAAACACATCCTTGAAGTACTCTTTCTTTCTTCTGCACTTCCTGCCAAATCTGAATCTATGAATCCATGAAGCTGTATATCACTAGATGTTGTATATCTTAAACCATAGTTTAGTGTCCCAAGAATATACCTTAAAACATGCTTTGCAGCTGTCCAATGCTCATGTCTAGGTTCCACCTGGAATTGGTTTAGTGTGTTCACGACAAAGAAAATGTCTGGTTGAGTATTTACCAAATACATCAATGACCCAACCAATTTTCGATATAGTGATGGATCTACTGGATCAGAGTCTGAGTCTATTACTTTTCTTATATCTGTGGTCATTGGAGTGTCCATAGATTTGGAATCCATCATTCCGAACTTCTGAAGAATCTTTATTGCATACTTTCCTTATCCAAGGAATACTTCACCATGCTTCTACCATACTTCTAGTCCCAAGTAATAATGCATGAGACCAAGATATTTCATGTCAAACTCAGAAGCTAGTTCCTTTTTGCACTGGATGATGAGAGACTCTTCACCTGTTAGGAATAGATTGTCGACATATAGTAGTAGAATCACAGGTTCATTGTTCACGAATTTTTATTAAATATTTGGATCTTCATGTGATCCAGGTGGATATCGGTGGCCACCCACCTTTTCCAACTAGTTCAAAACAATTTTCTGGCAATTTTGGCAATTTACTATTTTTAGCAGTTTTAACTTTCAGGGCCATTTTGAAGGCCTAAATGAAGGTTTTTTGGGATCGACCCAACTCAATGATATCCAATGGCATGATTGAGGCCCCAAAATGAATCTCCTCAATGATACCTTTCCAACGGGCTATCATACGCCTAAAATGGAGATTGTATGCAAAAGTTACGACCCCGAGAAGTTAATGTACTAACTTACCCAAATGGGGTCCACATGACTTTTGGCGCTTCATCTCCTAGGGTTAGGTTTTTAGATGTCTAGGGTTTTTGGAATTCCTATTTATTGTAAAAATTCCTTCAGAGCCTCATTGTAATCTTCTTCTTGTGAATGAGTGCAACCGTCACATCTCTTCTTAGAGATAAGCCGCCACCATTCTAGCAAGCTTGTTTCCGCTGCATTTTACAGTTTCAACTTATTTCGTTATTGAATAGAAAACCAGTTTTACTGTATCTCTTTTATTTTGTGTTAAGAACCTGTTAATAATCTGTATTCATTTTTTTCTAGTCATAAAATCTGGATCAGTGGTATCAGATCCATATACTCCTTGTCGTCTTAATGCATGTCCCCAACGAGATCGGAGTACAAAGAGTTGGGTCTCGAGCTTGTTTCTCTTGAGGAAAAAATATCTCACACGCCCAAGCGACCTCTCATGGCAGGATAAAATAAATATGAAGGGGTAGGAGATCCTTTCAAATTGTTTATTTAGGAATCCCTCACGCAACAGAGGAACGAGATGATGGATAGTTTCATGCAAATCCTTCGGCGACTACCAACATGCGACACATCTTCTTCGAGCGAAGGCACTGTCCCCTTCAAGGTACAAATAAACTTAGATATTCCTATATTTGAAGGTTATATAGATGCACATATGTTGTAGACAAATGGTTGAATCTACTAGAAGGGTATTTTTCTGTCCATAACTTTTCGAATAAGGAAAAGATTACTTTTGCGCTCCTCAAAGCCGTTCCCCATGTCAAAGATTGGTGGGAAAATTTCTGTGAACAAAAGGAGACAGAGGAACCCTCATTATTTATAGTCATGACCACCTGGGAATCCTTCAGAGATGTTATTAAGGAAAAATACTACCCTGTCGGAAGTTATGATGACCTGTATGCCAAATGGACTACAATGCGGCAAGAAAGGGACCAAGGAGTGTCATATTTCACAAATATCTTCCATACCTTGTGCACCAAGATGGGTATCAAATATTCAGAGAGACATCTGGTGCTCAAGTACCACGGTGGTCTACATAGATACATCCATAACAAAATGGAATTTCTAGACATCTCATCCTTGGGTGCGGCCTACCGATATGCCATCAAAATCGAGCAGAAGCTCAAACAAAAGATGAAACAATTTGGGCCTGGGAACCCCTCACAAAAAAATCCAGTAAAGGGTGGCACCAACCCACAAAACAAAGGACAGAGAAAATATGGACAGTATCAGGACAACCAGTCCAAGCTGCAAGCAAAGAAGGACACCGAAAAGACAAAGAAAGATACTGGGAAGTGGTGCGACTTCCATAAGAGCCCTTGGCATAACACTGTTGACTGTTGCTCAAAGTAGTCATTGGTGGCCGAAGTGAAAGCCTCTGAATCAGATGCGGATTCTGACTCTGATCCAGAACCAGAAAGGGGAAGATGGATCATTGATGCGGAACCCAGTGCCACCGTTGCTACCACCAAGCTCCAGCCTAGTGAACTAGATGAGCTAGAAGAAGGAGAGAACCTCTTCCATTCACAGATGTGGGTAAAAGGAACCCCGCTGCACTTCATCGTTGATAGAAATAGCTAGAAGAACCTCATCTCAGCAGAGGTTGTTAAGCTGCTAGCCCTACCAACAACACTGCACCATTGGATGGCTTCGCCAAGGAAGCAATCTTCGTGTCAGCCAACAGTGCCAAATGTCATACGACATCAAACCCTTCAAAGACAAGGTATTGTGTGATGTTGCTCCTCTCGAAGTTTGTGATGTTATTTTGGGCCAACCTTACTTATGGAAATGTCATGTTGTATATGAGTCTAGGCCTCATAGTGTTATTATTACTTTG
>SNQJ01S0115089.1:16920-32533 GCA_010110895.2 Picea sitchensis
AAAAGTCCTGGACATCCAAAAACCTAACCCTAGGAGATGAAGCGCCAAAAGTCATGTGGGCCCCGTTTGGGTAAGTGAATACATCAACTTCCCGGGGTCGTAACTTTTGCATATGATCTTCGTTTTAGGCGTGTGATAGCTCGTTGGAAAGGTATCGTCAAGGAGATTCATTTTGGGGGCTCAATCATGCATTTGGCTATCATTGAGAACCTCAATATCGAAAAACCTTCATTTAGGCCCTCAAAATGGCCCCGAAAGTTAAAACCTGCTAAAAATAGTAAATTGCCAAAATTGCCAAAAAACAGTTTTGAGCCAGTTGGAAAAGGTGGGTGGCCACCGATATCCACCTGGATCAATTATTCTTGTTGATATTGTGGATCTATTTTGAGATTTATCTTCAAATATATTCAGGTACTTAACAAGTGGTATCAGAGCACTTTTCTTGTCCAAAGAAGAGAAGATTTTTTGCTCTTTTTGCAGATTTTTTCTTGGGGAAAAAAAGGGTGGCACACTTGAGGTTAAGATATGAAAATTTATGTATAGAATTTTGCCAAAAAAATTGGATATTTGAATTCCTCTCGGAAAAATACCCAATTTAAAAAAAACATTGGCCAAAATGGAGTCCGGGAAGTGAAGTTATGAACATTTTAAATTCAACAGTTTTTCAGGGTTTTTCCAGAAAAAGTTGTGGTTTTTTGCAGTAAGTTATTTCTACACCCTAGTTTTTGTTGAATATTTATTCCAAGCATGATATTTTTTACTGGAAGAGATGATGGCCCTAGTATTGAAGAATTTATACAATCTCACAAGTCATTATGGAAAGAGCAGTGGAAATATTTTGTAGACTGGGGTTTCAAAGATGATGCTCTCATATGGTGGCAATCATTTCACCATTATGAGTGGATGTCACTTTCTAAGGAAGCGCTTGAAAAATTAATTTTAGACAAGTGGTCTCATACAAAGAGTAAGGATACATACATCACAAAGCGTTTATTTTCATATGGAAAATCTATATTACAAGTTCACAGTTGTATTCATAAAAAAAAATGTCATTGTTTCTATTAACCCTAGTTGCCAACAAAATTTTATCAATATTCAGTTGGTTAATAGATTGCAAGTCCCTACAAAGAATATTCACAGCACACAGGTTGAGGGTGAAAATGTTAAAAATTTTAAAGATTTGAAGCTCAGTATGGATAAATATGTGTTGCATTCAAATTTTTATGCTATGGATATGGATGAAGTAGATATTGTTTTGGGATATCTTTGGATAGAATCAGTGGGTACCATTAATATTAATATGAAAAATAAATTTTTGAAGTTGTGGTACAAGAAAAATCTCTTAATAAGAAAGATGGGCCCATAGAGACCGACAAAGTAGTTATTGTCGAGTCTGAAGTTGAATCAGAGGCATAGTACGCATAAGGAGATGAAACAAAACCACAGGAAGGACACGGTCAGGAAGCTAAGGAGGTAATTGAATCAAAGGCACAATGTGTTGCATATTTGAAGAAAAATGGACAAATTCCTACAGTTTTTGTATATCGTCATCCACATCATATAGAGAAACAACAACCATCAAGGAAAGGGTATGAGCTTCAACACATTTATGCACCAGCATGGCACCATAGGGAAACCAATCAAGAGGTGCATGGAGAACTACCAACACTATAGGAAGAGATCAGGCTAAAAAAAAAATCCCATGGCAACCTCGACAGGATGCAGAGCAAGATCAGAGTGGCAAGGAAACAGATGGACATTGTGTTCGACTTCCATTGGGATGGATGGATGGTCGTACTTGGTACCAGTTGGCTACATTTCTTAGTCGGTCATATTGTATGGTTTCTTCTCGTGTTTCGAGAAAAAAACATATGAAGGGGGGTGGAATGTAGTATACCTAGGGAGGCACCCAATGGGAATGTGGTTATGTATTATTAGTGGAAGTCATTTAATATATGAGAATGTGGTCATTCAATGTAAGGTGGACTAGCTCCACTATATTAATAAAGGCCCACTATGGTAGTTAGATGTCATAAATGTGAGAAGGCTCTCTAGAAGGTTCCTAAGAGATAGAGAGATCTATATAAAGAAGACTAAGTAATGTAATGAAACATGGTGAAGGATATTGTGAATATATCAAGCATTGCTTGAGGAGTTGTTGACACAAAGACAGACCCAGGGTTCAATGTTTAACAACGCACCAACAAAACCCTAGCTACCGACCCTTTTGGCAACACCTGCGAAGTAGGTGAAGTCTCACCTGAGGTAGAAGCAGGGGGGGTTATAGGACACAGGTGTCTGTAACCGAGCTGGGACACAGATATGTGATAGCAACACTTCGCAGAGTATTCTATTAACACTTACAAGATGATATGCATTAGTTCATTAGCTTCTATAACATCACAAAGCATACCCTAATAGAGATCGACATAGTAACAAAAAATATTAAGCATTTCTACCACTTAGCACATAGCATTAACTTAGATCTAACATTCATTCACAAGTAAAGCACTAAGCAACAACATATATATTTATCATACATAACATTCAAGGTACTGAACAGATTCATAACATAACCAACAAAGCACAAAGCAGACCAAAGACACAAGATATACCTGTTTCACCCCAGTGTGGGGATACGTCCACCAACTCCTTCGTCTTCTTTATTATTCTTCAATCTCTTATATTTATCTGCTCCTGTGCACTAAGCCATATAGCCAAGCTTTGCACCAGACAAGAGATCTGTGCATTGAGCACCAGATCCTCCTTCTCAAAGCTAGGTCAAGGCACAAAGCCAACTTCTCTATCGAGCATAGAGCCTTACATACACATTCTGTTGCACAAAGAAATTCATAACCACTTGCACTTAGCTACTTCCCTCTTACATCGCTTCTCTTCCACAATACATTCTTACACTTATTTATACTTTTAAAGTTCCTTACAAAAAGGCCTAAACATGGGAGAACCCATTGGTCGACATCCCATAACCCATTACAAAAAACCTAATGAACCCCTTTGTTGGGTCCACATAGCTCACAAAATAAGTGAGATCCGCGATCTCATCTCCACCTGGGTGCTCCATCTTCGACCAGACTATCGAAGTCCAAAAAGTGGTCAAACCTGACCAAGTTTTCCTCAAAACTTGGTCGAGGGCCAACATGCCCCCAACACTCACCTATGACTCATCCTGAGTCACTCAGGTTTGGGAAAAAATGCTTCGAAGGCCTCGAGCTTAACTTGAGCTGCCTCGACTTGCTGCTTTGCTTGAGCCTCCTGATCAACGAGCTCCTAGATTGCATGCGCTATAATAGGCCCTTCCAGGCGTTGTTCCACTATTGAAACAACTTGGTCCAGTTGTGAGCCTTGTCCCTTAATTTCTTCGAATACCTTGCAGGCTTCATCCTTCACAGGTTGTAGATTCTACGCGACTTCTATTACTCTGCCCTGGAGGGAAGTGATCTGTTGTTTCACTGTGTGTTGTTCTTGAGCTCTCTTCATTCTTTCAATGATGATGATTAGCTTCATCTGCGCCTACATGGAGGAGGCCTGTTGTTGCGCCTCCTATAACTGCGCTTCCATTTTTCTTAGCTCTGGATATTCTGTGAGGCGTTCATAAGTCTATGCACTTCTATCGCTCCACCGTTTTCATTCTGAGGTGAGGGATTTGATCCTTCCTACTGCGTTCTTAACATCTTCCTCCCTTTGATCACACACCTCCTGCAGGGTGCTTGGCACTTCTTGGATCTCCAACTCTGTTATCCTCACTTGAATCTATTGGATGGTCTCAGTGAGCTTCACCACTTGAATCACAACCGACTCCTATTCCTCTTGTGCCAAGCCTGGCATAGAGCGACATGATTTATTCACTTCTTCTTTGACCCTAGTCTATTCTTCGAGAAACTGCTCCTTTTCTTTCTGTATCTTTTCTTTGTCCTCCTGGATCATCTTCTGAAACTCTTCTTTTTCATTTTCATAGGCGGTTACACAGTACCGCACTACACATAATTGTTCTAAGACTTCCTCTTTGTCTTATTTCAAGGCTTCTGTAGCCTTCTCCTTTTCTTCCTGGATTTTCTGAAGTTGAGCCTCTGTCACATCTGCAAGTCTTCTTAATTGGGTTGGTTCATCCCCCAATTCTGCAATCTGTGACGAGGAAGGCACAATAGGTACTGTGCAGATCAATTGAACAACTTGTTGTATTTCCTTCAGTTCCTTCTCAACCCTTTCATACAACTCCTCTTGCTTCACTCCATATCTCTGCAAGATTTCCTCGGAAGCATCCTCCATGGCTCCACAAACCAAGTTGATGTCATCTTCCATGAGTGTTTCTTCTAATTGGGGCTTACTGCCGCACACCTTCTTTCTTGCTGAAGGTTTCTGTGGAGAAACCTTCCTCTTCTGTGGTGTTATTGTTTCAGTAGGGGGATATTTTGGTGGTGTATCTTTGCCTTCTCCTTTTTTTTCTCCTTCATCCCCTCCTCCTTGTCCATTTTCTCTCTCCTCCTCCTCCTAGCGAGCTAGAGCCATTTTCTTCAGAGGCATTGTCTTCCTTATCAATATCTATTTTCTGGACTTCCTCCTTCTTCTTCTTCTTCTTCGTCCCACTGGAATGTACAACATGCTCGAACTAGGTGACCAAGGGTCTTCCTATAGTGTCAGTGTCAGAGAGTTTTGCATCATCGACTAGTACAAGGAACTCCTCTGGCCATTCCTTGGTGATCTACTCCATGTCCTCATCTGTCAAATTGTAATATGATTGTAACTCTTCCTTGCTCTCATCTCTGCGCACAATGATATAGATCAAGTGCGGATCTACACAAAACTTTGTTAGTGGTCTATACTGGTGCAAGGTGCACGGTTTCATGCGCGGAAATGCTTCAATGGAAACCTTTAGTTGCTGATAATAGGCATGGTACACAGAGTTTGACTGCCATTTCTTCGACATGTCGTTGGTGTACCACAAGGTGGAGAACCTAGTGGCCAATGACTCTGATGGTTCGATCTCCAGGAAGGTGGCTACTTCAGACATTTTCCAAGCGACAAATGCGATCAACACGATCAACCAACTGAAGTGGAATTTGTATCCCTGATCCTGAGCTTCATGGTAGTATTTCTCGATTTCATTGATGAGGTAACTCACCCAATTCATCTGCATTCCCTCCACACATTTTCATGTGAGGTCCACCACGAACTCGATGACCTATGTGGGGTGGTTCTTCCTTATGAGCTTGCCAACTATAAGTTTTCAAGCAAGGTGCACTGCGCCATCCTAGATAGAGGATACCTTGTAGCATCGCTTTCCTTTTTTGACTTTTCCATATGCTTCCTTGATGCATTGTGCTAGGGAGCGGTCTGAGGCCTTCCCTAGATAAAACTGCTGAGGGTTAGGTCCCTGCATGCTTAATCCTTTAATCAAGTGGATCAACGCAGGATCCACAGTAATCCATCAATTGAGCTACATGTATCCACCATGGTAGCACGAAAAGAGGAGTTTAACGCAAGTGTTAACCTCCTGGTGACAACCAAAATGGGGAATATTCATCACATTTAGTATAGTGGACTGTGCCAGCTCCTTAATCCATGGTTGGGAAATGAGATGAGGGTTCTTCCTAATTGTTTTCTCCAAGCATTGGTGGGGTGCAAGCATAGCATAGTTATTTTTGTCTCCAAGGTTGAATTCGTTGTTCTTCAGTAGTGGGATCTATCCTAACTGATTCCCAACCACATATATTCCTTTCGAAATGTATGTGGTGAACAAAGTGTACTCATAATCGCGTGGGAGGTTGTCTTGGTTAACTGTGCCAGCCAATGACGGGATATACTCTGGTAATATCGACAGGATCTTCTTCGCATTAGCCAAATCACCGTGATGCTTACTTTGCTGCTCAGTCATGGGTTGACACGGCCAGAACGTCATCCAGTTGAAGGGGAAGCTTGCAGTCCCCTGGTCGACGATGCTTGGACACCTTCATAAAAGTGTCTGTCGTCCATTATCTTCTCAAGTATATTCTCAATAGAATTCTCTAATGCACTAGGTTCGCCCAACATTATCACTTTTAAACAGACAGGTCGAGTAGGCGAACGAACAAGCGGGGTAAACAAACGAGTGGCAAGGTCTAGCTTCAGATAACACAACTCAATACACAATCAATTCTCTTCTTGACTCAGCTAATCACGGGTGGAAAAAAAGTGGTCCCAACGCAACATCTTACGGTTTAAATAAGCAAGTGTCGTAACAAATTCCTCCAACAGGTAGGAATGATTCCATCAATGTGAATCTGTCTGTTATGGCGTAGTATCAACGTCCCAAAAGCGGTCCATCCTCCCATAAATGCATTTTCTAGCCATTCTGGAGCGTCTTTCTAACGGTCAGGGCACATCCAATGGTCATATAGCTTCGCCAGGGAGAAGTCCCATTCTGCACGGTCCGACTGTTTTGGCAAGGTTCAAATCCTGCAAACCTGCCTCCTGCAAGGTTCTAGTCTGTGAAGTCTTTCGTTTGTTCTCTGTAGTTTCATGTAGCTTTTCCAACTTGGCTTTCTTTTTACTAAGCTTCCTTGCCTTCTTCTCTGTGATTTGAATCTCTCTAACTATTTTTGGATTCCTATTTCCATTCTTATTCTTATCTTCTCCTAGTGTAGTCACTTCGCACTGTTGATGTGCTCTAAAAGGGTTCGAAGTTAATACCCCTTCTCTTATTAATTCCAGGGTGGGTATTCCTCTTTCTTGCATGGATAGGTCCTTCAAACCTTCTTGCATTCTTTCAAACTTGACAACTAATTCTCTTACCTTCTGTTGCTTCGACTTAACTTCTCATTCTTCTATCAGTCGATCTATTTTTCTAGCTATGAAATCCCTTAAATATTTCTTTTTCTTTTCTGTAGCTTATTCCTTTGCTTTCCTTCTGATCTGATCCTTATCAATCAAAGTCTTTCCTAACAAAAGTGGGAAAGGGGCGCTATTCTAAAAAAACGTAATGACTTCAAATTTCTCTTCAATCGATGTTCCATGGATAATAATAGATACATTAGTAACTCTTCCACATAGGGTTATCATCTTTCCCTTAAACAAGCCTATCCTTCCTAGTGAAGGTACCATAGTAGGCTTTCCCAAAATTTCTCAAGTGTCTTCTATCATAATATTCACTTGTGTTTATTCATCCAAGACACAGTCTATGTCGAAGTCTCATATTCTTGTACTTATGCGTTGTTTTGCTTTCAGGACCTCTGGTAAGCTGGAATCTTTGTGATCATTCATTGTTTCTTTCAATTGTACTAATGTAGTCTGAACTTCCTCTGATCCTTTCTCTTTTTGATTCTCTAACATACCCTTAGTCTCTTGATAGTTTTCTTGTCTCATGTTCATTCATTTGACTTTATCAATCATTCTTGGACAATCCTCAACTTCATGACCAACAATTTTACAACAAAGATAGATAGGACCTGTACTAGGAAATTCCTTAGCAAGATGTCCCAGTATTTTTCAGTTATAACACAATGTCAATCCTCTTTTTATTTTATATGCTCCCCAACCTCTTCTGTACTGCGCACTAGGATCACAGTGTTGAACCTGCAATCTGCAAAAATTATTTCTAGGTTCCTGCATCCACTTATTAGTCCAAAAATTCTTTCTATGCATAGGAATAACATATCTTTATTCATTTCTATTAGCTTTACTTAGATCAAATCTTTCTTCCAACTGCACCCTAATCTTCATACTAGGACAAAATCTATTAAACATACTTAAATTCATGCTTTTGAAACAAAATTTCCCACTTATCTTACTCTTATCAAAGCATAAAGTTTTACCTCTTTCTTCAGATCAAATTTATTTCTTAGCACAAATCTTCACAAGTCAAGTAGAATATTGCGCACTACAACAACAAATCTACCCACAGAGCTTCTCTTTTCTTTACTTCAGTTCCCAACAATCATAGTTTCAGGTCCCAACAACAGAACCATTTATTGGCACAGGGGAAGACCTAGGGTTCAATGCTTAACAACATACCAACAAAACCCTAACTACCAACCCTTTTGACAACACCTGCGAAGCAGACAAAGTCTCACCCGAGGTAGAAGTAGGGGGGTTACAGGACGCAGGTGTCTGTAACTGAGCTGGGACACAGATATGTGATAGAAACACTTCGAAGAGTATTCTATTAAAACTTACAAGATGATATGCATTAGTTCATTAGCTTCCATAACATCGTAGAGCATGCCCTAATAGAGATCGATGCAATAGCAAAAAATATTAAGCATTTCTACCACTTAGCACATAGCATTAAGGTAGATCTAACATTCATTCACAAGTAAAGCACTAAGAAACAACAAATCTATCTATCATACATAAAATGTAATGAGCAGATTCATAACATAACCAAAAAAGCACACCAAAGACACAATTTATACATGGCTCACCCCGGTGTAGGGCTACGTCCACCACTTGCTTCGTCTTCTCTATTATTATTCAATCTCTTACATTCATCCACTCATGTGCACTAAGCCATAGAGCCAAGCTTTGCACCAGATAGGAGATCTGCGCACTAAGCACCAGATCCTCCTTCCCAAATCAAGGTCAAGACACATAACCGATTTCTCTATCGAGCACAGAGCCTTACATACACATTGTGTTGCACAAAGCAACTTGTAACCACTTGCACTTAGATACTTCGCTCTTACATCACTTCTCTTCTATAATAGATTCTTACATTTATTTATACTTTTGCAATTCCTTACAAAAATGCCTAAACATGGGAGAACCCATGGGCCGACATCCCATAACCCATTACCAAAAACCCTAATGAACCCCTTGTTGGTTCCACATAACCCACAAAATAAGTGAGATCTGCGATCTTAGCTCCGCATGGGCACTCCATCTTCGACTAGACTATTGAAGTCCAAAAAGTTGTCAAACTTGACCAACGTTTCCTCAAAACTTGGTCGAGGGCCAACATGAGTGTTATCCTTCCTTAAGGATTAATATATGGTGTTACCCTACCTCAAGGGTTTTGACTATTTCTTGTGTTCAGTATTTTGGTGAATGGTTTGGATTATTCTTGTTGATATTGTGGATCTATTTTGAGATTTATCTTCAAATCTATTAAGGTACTTAACAACTTGACTTGATTATATATGAAAAGTCTATGAATGACAAAGTTTCTCTCATACAAATTTTAGGCGCCTTTCATCCCATTGTTATTTTGTTTTTTGAGTGAAATAGGAATCCAAGTCATTGTTCATGTGTTTACATATATGGAAACCCTTTTAAACACATATGTAAACCATTTAAAAGAATTTGGCATTTTAGATTCATTGCATAGTAATTATATTCCACTATTATAATATACACGCTAAACCATTTTTATCTATGGATATTCCACTATTATAATATACATGCTAAACCATTTTTATCTATCACAGTTTGAAAGTTTGAAATGATTAAGTAAATTATCAAACATGAAAAAACACCTTTCAAGGTGCAAGAAATCGATTCCCACTTATGGTGTTATGACCCTCACAATAAGAACTAGTGTTGCATTGCAAACATATAGTGTTCACCATAGATTTCATAGTATAACATATTCTCATCTCTTTTTAAGATATTAAGATTTCATTCAAATGGAGGAAGAGTAGAACAATAGAACGTTTCCTAACACTCCATCCATGATTTTGTTTAAATGTTTTGTTTAAATTGTAAATATAAGTTAATAATTTCAAGTCTATTTATTTTAAAACATATATTGTGATTGAGAATTAAGCAATAGAGGAATTTGTTTATAAATTTAAGAAAGTACATTTCATTAATGTACGATCATCCAATACATAGAGGACTTTGTTTATAAATTTAAAAGTACATTTCATTAATGTACGACCATCCAATTCATTAATGTATGACCATCCAACAATCCTTGCAACTTTCATTAATGTAGGACCATCCAATACATTGATAACTTTGTTTTTATAAATTTAAGAAAGTACATTTCATTAATGTATGACCATCCAACAATCCTTGGAAGTACCATTGACATAAAAGACCTATTATTCATTAATGTACAACTATCCAACAATCCTTGCAACTACCATTGGCAAGACAAAAAAATACCTATTATGACAATGACAGAGAAAATAAATTATGTTATTGGTTCTTCCAATTATGAAATGACTAAAAACTCTTGGTTGAACCTAACAAAGTATTATTTTCCTCAACCAATGAAGTATTATTTTCCAAGTCCCTTACCTTAAGGATACTCTCTGCCATAAGCCATCAACTAATTCACCTTGGCATCTCCCAACCCAAGTGTCCATTTTCTCAAAAATATCAACCATTTGATTTGATTACTTGTTCATATAAGGAGACTTGCTCTAAGCCATCAACTAATTCACCTTGACATCTTCTCTAAGCCATCAACTAATTCACCTTGACATCTCCCAACCCGTCCCTTTGCTAAAAAATATCAACTATTTGATTTGATTACTTGTTAACCATCAACTAATTCACTTTGACATCTCCAAGTGTCCCTTTGCTAAAAAATCTCAGCCATTTGATTTGATTACATGTTTACCTCAATAATCCTAGGATTGGGTCAACCCCCAACCCCATTTCATAACTAGAGGCCACCCTCTTAAATGTTAAAATTCTTCTTAAGCAATTAAGTGTGTATAATATTCTTTAACTTTAGTCTATTAAAACAATAACTGCATGCATAAGGATCACTGAAAGAAATACATCCACATTATACATAAGATTTATCCTGGGAAACCCTAGTGGGGGAGAAAACCCAACAAAGCTTCTTCAATATAGATTCTTCAGCAAGTACAATGTCTCTCTCAAGAGAGATCTCACCAAAAAAAAAGATCCACCAGAAACCCTAACCATAATATAGTAACACACCACTATACCAAGATAGTCCTTCACCAGATAACCAAAACCCTTAACTAGAACAAAATTCCTCTATAGATGCGTCACCCTTCTTCTGTAGTTATGTCACTCTCTCAGAGGTTCTTACTAATGTAGTAAATGACGTGTTCATGATTGTCATCTCCGAGCTGGACGAGGACGCCGGCTACTGATACAGCTGATGCTGATACGTAGAGGATGTAGTCGCGATTGTAGTCAGGTGTTTCTTCTCCAAATGAGGCACCTAGCCTCCTATAAATACAAGTTGTTCCCCCCAGTAATTAGCTCAGGGCCGACCTGTCCACTTCATCTTTCTATTTTACAATTGACTTTTCAAGGCACAATAGGGACAAATTTTACAAAGGCACAATAGATTCAGCTTAACAAATATAATGTAATTCTATTCTTTAGGGGTTTTTGCTTGGTCAAATATAATATGAATATAACAATAATATCTTCCAAAGCTACTCAAACTTCAACACTCCCTCTTAGCAAGGAAGGTATTCTTCTAGCACGATCATCATGACTGCTTCTGCTCTTATGTACAATTGACCATTGAATTGTTGAATTTCCGTGAATCTATATTGAAGAATATTTGTAACCACATCATCCTCCAGGGTCTCATCATCCATCTGAGCTTTATGCCATCATGGGGCTTTCACTCTCCAATTCACATAGAATCTGGCATCTAGTTCTATAATGAACTAGTAACCTCTTTTTGGCACACCAGACAATTGATCCACAATGACCAAGCATCTAATCACGAGGATCAGATGATGTAATGCACACACACTACCCATCTAGCCCAAGGCTAGGAAAGACCTCCAACCACAGAGGTTGTCCCACCAACTAAAAAGTCGGGTAGCTAACCAGCCCTGAAGGCATGGAATCTACTAACCTTGTGCGAGGTCATGCTAATTGTGCCACAATCAATAACTTTGCATACCATAATTTTTCATTGGAGTAGCAATTTGCATTCCAGGATTTTTCACTAGAGTAGCAACTTGCATACCATGATTTTTCACTGGAGTAGCAATAACTCAACGTACCTAAATTTTTCACTGGAGTAACAATAACTCAACGTACCCGACTTTTTCACTGGAGTAGCCATCTATGTACCAAGATTCTTCATTGGAGTAGCAGTGACTCAACGTACTAGAAATTTTCACTGGAGTATCCATTTGCGTACCAGGATTTTTCATTGGAGTAGCAGTAACTCGGCGTACTGAACTTTTTCACTAGAGTAGCCATTTGCGTACCAGGGTTTTTCATTGAAGTAGCAATAACTCAATGTACCTGAATTTTTCACTGGAGTAGTCGTAACTTTCCCATGAATGACCACCCATTGCTTCTGCCACATGTTGAATTTGTTGCCCTAGATATCAATTGTAACTCATCACTCCCTCTTACTAGGGACGTCCTTTTGGACCATACCAAGCTTGTCTCTAAAGTACACAAACTTCACTTTCGATAGAGGCTTGGTCAACACATCAACTATCTACTCATCTGTAGCAACATATTGGAGCTTCATTGCTCCCCTCTGTACCATATCTCTGATATAGTGGTACCTGATCTTGATGTACTTGGAATTTTCATGGAATACTGGGTTCTCTGTCAACTTCACACAACTCTGGTTGTCACACCAGATACAAGTCGCCTCTAACTCGAGATTAAACAATCCTGCAAGCAGCTTCCGAAGCCATATTGCTTCACTGCTAGATGAACAAGATACTATACACTATGCTTTAGCTATACTAAGCGCCACACTAGTCTGATTCCTGCTGAACCATGAGATCATGGCTGATCCCATACTGAAGCAACATCCATATGTACTCTTTTGTTCTGCAACACTACCGACCCAATCTGAATCAGTAAATCCTTGCAGACTTATCTCATGATCTGAAGCATATTTGAGTCCATAATCAATTGTACCCTTTAGGTACCTCATCACATGTTTTGCTGCAACCAAGTGAACACTTCTCGACTCAACCATAAAATGACTCAATATTTTCACTGCAAAACATATATCTGACCTCGTGTTCATTAAGTACATCAATGAACCAATCATCTGTCTATATATGGTGGAATCCACTATCTCTGAAGATGTATCGCTCAACAACTTCATATTTGACACCATCAGTGTAGGCATGGTCTTGCAATCCATCATTCTGAATCTCCTCAGAATCTCAACAACATATTTTCCTTGATTAAGGAAAATTTCACTCGATCTCTGCCATACCTCTGGACCTAAGAAGTAATGCATCATGCCTAGGTATTTCATCTCAAACTCTGCAACAAGTTTCCTCTTACTATCAGGGATAATCTTATCTTCTTCTTTTAGAAACAAGTCATCCACATACAATAGTAGTATCACTGGTCCACCATCCACAACCTTGAAGTATAGGTTGGAATCTTCTTTACTCTTAGTAAATGCCAAGCTCATCAGGAAGTTGTCAATTCTATCGTACCATGCTCTGGGTGCTTATTTTAACCCATAAAAGGATTTATTCAATATGCACACATGTGTCTGACTATCATGTGTCTCAAAACCTTGTGGCTACTCCACATACACTTCCTCTTTTATACACCATTTAGAAGCATTGTCTTCACATCCATCTGGTGTACCTTCCACTTCTTTATTGTGGCTAATGAAAGCATGGATCTAATCGAAGTGTATCTTGCCACATGAAAAAATGTCTCCTCATAATCTATTCATTCTTTCTAAGAGAATCCACGTGCCATGAACCTTGCCTTGTGTTTCTCGATACTTCCATTTGTTGAATGTTTTGTTTTGTAAATCCACTTGGAACTTACAACAATCTTCTCTTTTGGTCTTAGAACCACATCCCAAACATCATTCTTTACAATAGACTGGTATTCTTCCACCATGGCATCCTTCCATTATGTCTTCTTTGCAACATCTTCATAACTAGTAGGATCAACATCAATGATGTCACTTAACAATGCCACATAGCTAGAGTAAGGTTGTGGCCTCTTGCTTTCTCTGAAGGATACATATGGAGCACCATACTTCTCTGCATCCTGAATAATTTCCCGAGCACAAGTTGGTCTTCTCGTCTTGGTATTCATCTCTCGGGATGAGTCTGTAGGTATTTTTGGTTCTTCCATATAATAATATTCTAGTACAACATCATAACCTGTATCTGTATTTGTAAATCTGGGAGCTTCAAGATCCTCATCATGAACCTCATCTGAATGATGTTGTCTCGATCTATTGAAAGTTGTATCCTTATCGAGGGTGACATCTCTACTAGTTTCAATCTGACGGTGACCAGGGATGTTAACTCTGTATGTCTTCGATGTCTCACTGTATCCAACAAATATACCCTTCTTTCTTGAAGGGTCCAACTTCGATCTCTTGTCCTTGGGGACATGCACATATACTAGATAACTAAATATCCTCAGGTGGCTGAATTATGGCTTTTCACCTGTAAACATCTCTTCTGGTGTCTTGTTCCCAAGTACTCTATGGGGATTTATGTTTTGCACATATACAACGGTCCTGGCTGCCTCTACCCACAGATGCATCGGTAAATATTGATCATGAATCATGGCCTTTACTGCTTGCATGCTTGTACGGTTCTTTCTTTTTTGCACACCATTCCATTGAGGATTGTAAGGAGTAGAGAGCTCCCTCTTAATCCCAACTTCCTTATAGAATGTCTTGAATTCATCTCAAGTGAATTCTCCTCCATTATCTGATCTCAAAATCTTTATCTTCTTTTCAAACAAGTTTTCAACAAGTGCCTTGAACTCTTTGAACTTGTTGAACACTTCATTTTTATCCTTCAAAAATTAAATCCAAGTTTTACATGAGAAACCATCAATAAATGAAACATAGTATACATACATGCTAAGTGAAGCGATTGACATTGGTCCACACGTGCCTGAGTGTATAATGTCCAAGGCTCCCTTGGCTTTGCTATCACTTCTTGGAAATGGTTTCTTCATGTTCTTGCCTTGTGCGCATCCCTTGCATATTCCTTCATGGTCCACTTGGATTTATGGCAAACCTTTAACGATCTTTCTCATGATCGGTAATGCTTTGTAGTGTATGTGAGAAAACCTCCTATGCCATAGTTCACTTGGAGTAGTACTATGTACTAATGATGAAACAAAATGTCCTTTTAACTTGTATAAGCCCCCTTCTTGGACCCCAATCACTACAACATCATCAATATATTTTCCTTTAGAACACATGAGGAATTCTCCATCAATGAAAGAAACTCTGAATCCTTTCTCATCTAAAGCTGAGATAGAAAGGAGATTATTCTTCAAACCAGGTACATACAACATATTCTTTGCAGAAAAACAAGATCGCTAAGCAATAAAATAAAACAAATGCAGAAATAAAACACAGAAGATATACAATACAATAGAGACACAAATATACGTAGTTCACCCGGTGTGGGCTACATCCACTAGAGAAATTGCCAGGTCCTTCCTTTTTATTATCTAGCAAAATAAAGGGATACAACCTACAACACACCCACTGTAACTTCCTCTTATTTTGATGCAGGAGCATCGCTCACTCATCAGGCAAGCCAGCATATTGAGAGGAAACAGTTGGACAGTGCCAACACACATTTTGGAATACTTGGAAATTGTTGCACCACTCTTTAATGAAGTCGTGCATAAAGAAGCGCACTTGTATTGTAAAGGGGACCTTGAGCCTTTAAGCTCTCGTCCTTAGTAG
>SNQJ01S0115089.1:40291-57344 GCA_010110895.2 Picea sitchensis
ACAACCACAATACAATTCCCTCATAAAAGAGGGTTTCCATCTAGGAAAAAAAACCCTAACATAACTTCTCCCGTCATATCTGTGAGCTTATAATAAACAACCCAGGTTTACTATGAAATTACAATATACATTTACAAGACAATTTTTCCTTCGGGGGCTTCACCCCTGAACCCCCATCGGGGGACGCTACCCCTGAACCGCCGCTGGAACCCGGACCCCCTAGCCGAGGGGATGAGTCCCCCAGACCCCGCAGGGGGGGAATTCTCCCCCTACAATCTCCTTGTGTAGAGGGGTGTACAATATTTAATGGTGTATAGTCTTCATGGGGTATAAACATGGCTGAGAAAAGACCTCTGAATCAAGAAGATAATCCGACTCCACAACCAACATTCTTCATCTTCATAGGTTTTCCGGAGTCTAACTTGTAGGATGCTTCTCCCACTCCTTTAATGGGATATTGATAGTCATCACCTAGCTTCACCTTGTGAGGCGAATCTTTCTAAACTAGATCTGAGAGAGATTCCTCATAACCAGTCATGTTCTTAGAAACACCACTACCAATAATCCATGTGTCACTTCCATGAGTGATTGTACCTATAAGAGATGAGATCAAAGCATATTATTCACTTGAGTCTTCTTCTTTGGTTTTCTCATAATCATGTTCATCATCTTCTGCGGCATGAGCATGATGTCTTTTATACTTTCCTTTTCTAACCTGACCTTTGGAGTTGGGACAATTTATGAAAATGTGTCCCATCTTTTGACAAATGAAGCATCTGTAACTTGATAAATCCTTCTTGAACTTTCTTTTTCTGGTATGTGCTACTAGGGATTTATTTTATTCATCGCCTAGTTTCTCTTCTCTTGTTGCAAATCTAACTTCTTCTTGAGTACAATCCTCCCATAGTCTACTAAACCTTGTTAGCCTTCTTCTTGAACATATACCCTGAATGAATGATTCCCAAGATCTGGGGAGACCATTCAATGTAGTCATCATCAACTCGGTTTCTTCAATTATGTATCCAATGGATTCTGGTTTTTCTTTGATCTGAGACACTCTTGTGAAGTATGATTGCATAGTTTATGAACTTTTCATCTTCACATTCTTTAGTTGTGTTCTCAAGGTCATCTTCTGGTTGATATTCTTTATTTCATACAATCGAGATAAGGCATCAAACATTTTATTGGGAGTTGTCAATGATGAGACATGGTGAATAAAATGATCCTTGATAGAGTCAACAATGATTCTCTTCGCCTTCACTAGGTTTTTTTTGTACTTTGCTTTGGCCTCATCTTCATTAGGTTCTGTAACTACTTCTTTTACAAAATCTTCTAGATCATTCTCTTCAAGAATGAGCATCACTCTATACTTCCATGCTCAAAATTTATCAACACCTTCAAGCTTCTCATCAAGCTTGGTATTGGGTGCCATCCTGTGCTTGAACACTACAATAAAGAGATAAAAAATTTCAAAGAAAGTTTTTGTACTTACCAAATAGTGCTATGCCATGGTGACCAGTTCCAACTTCAATTATGTTGTTGCCAAGACGTCTTGAGCCGGGGTTTATGAGGAAACCCTAATTTTTCAAAACATGAATTTTGGAATTCTACTCCGAGGGAAAGGTGTGCCCTCATAAGGAAAGTTATTTAATGGTCTTACTTTTACCAACGTCCTTCAAAAAGTGGGTGAAAACACCTTCTATGATTTTGTATAGTTGCAACACCAGTTGCAGTTTTCAAAACTTCGTCAAACTGAGATTCTAATCCCAAGGAAAGATGCGCTAGGGTTAGGAGAGTATCCCTATGGTATTAATTTCCCCAACGAACTCTTCTAAACTGTGAAAATGGCTTCTTTTAGGCATGCTCTGATACCATGTTAAAATTATTCTTAAGAAATTAAGTGTGTATAGTATTCTTTAACTTTAGTCTATTAAAACAATAACTGCATGCACAACTTTATCGGGGAATTTCCCCTATTTTCAAATCAATAGCTTAGTAGCCACGAGTACTTAGGATCTATATGAGACTTCAAGTATTTTCCTTCTCTTTTTGGTATCATAACATGATTCTTCGTGGTTCCCAAACCTACAAAGAGTACCTAAAACATTCAACTTCCGTGTTCCTATGATTAAAAATAACATGTGTCTGATTTTCCTAGGTCTTATGCACTTAGGATTGGCCATATTACTATGTAGTTATAATGCACTTCTCCAGGAGTTGTTGCTCGCGGAGGAGCTAACACTCATGCTCCATCATGTTGGGAAAGATTATTGTGAGGAAATAGGATCATCGAAAGAAAGACATCCATAGTATACACAAGATTTATCCTGGGAAAACCTTGTGGGGGAGAAAACCCATCAAAGCTTCTTCAACAAGTACAATGTCTCTCTCAAGAGAGTTCTCACCAAAATAGAATATCCACCAGAAACCATAACCAGAATATAGTGGCACACCACTAGACCAAGATAGTCCTTCACCGGATAACCAAAACCCTTAACCACAACAAACTTCCTTTGTAGTTGCATCACCCTTCCTCTGTAGCTACGTCACTCTCTTAGACTTGCGCACTTGTGTGAGAGAGATTGTTGTCTATCTTCTCCAAATGAGGTGCCTAGCCTATTATAAATACAAGTTGTGCCCCCCAATAATTAGGTCAGGGACGACCTGTCCACTTTATCTTTCTATTTTACAATTGATTTGTCAAGGTACAATAGGGCTGACTTAACAAATATAATGTAATGTTATTCTTTAGGGTTTTGTATTGGTCAAATACAATATGAATATAGTAATAATATCTTCCCAAACTGCTCAAACTTCAACATTAAATTCCGAAGCTCCTCAAACTTCAACATTAAAGACTAAAACTAGTGAATTTCATGTAGTATAACAATTTGGGCCATTGACACTTAAATTTCATGTAGTATAGTTTTATGATGCATTCAAAATTTGGACCATGTAGTATACCAATTTTGGGCCATTGACACTTAAAATTTCATGTTGAATTCATTATATTTAATCAAAGCAAGCAACTTGAACAATGTTTTTCTTAAGCATTTTGGGCTATTGACACTTAGACACTTAAAATTTCATGTAGTATCCAAAATAAAAAGATTTAACAAAATAAAATGAATTCATTATATTTAATGAAAGGAAACAACTTACGCAATTCTTTTCTTAGGTAGATAGTTCACTGACTTGTGTTATATTCTATATGCATATTAATGTACATGTCCAAAAGTGAAGTTAGTTTTATCTGATGTATTTTCATTGCTATATGCATATTAGTGTACATGTCCCAAAGTGAAGTTTTCTCTGATGTATTTGCACCTGTTGTCCAAAAGTGAAGTTTCCTCTAATGTATTTGCACTGGTTGTTGGATCATTTGGAGAGAGAGGATTCACTTTTATCTGATGTATTTTCACTTTTGCACTGGTTGTTGGATCATTTGGAGAGAGAGGATTCACTTTTATATGATGTATTTCCACTAGTTGTTGGATCATTTGATTCATTTTATTCACTGGTTGTTGGATCATTTGATTCATTTTTAGGACTGGTTATTGGATCATTTGATTCATTTTTATCTAAATTGAAGTTTTATCTTATGTATTTTTTATTCCTTTTTATCTAAAGTGATGTTTTCTCAGATGCATTTGTTAGATCATTTGATTCATTTTCTTCACTGGTTGTTGGATCATTTGATTCATTTTTAGCATTGGTTGTTGGATCATTTGATTCATTTTTATTGGAATTTAAGTTTTCTATGATGTATTTTTTATTCCTTTTTATCTGAAGTGATGTTTTCTCTGATGTATTTGCATTGGAAATTTGGAGAGAGAGGATTCACTTGTTGTTGGATCATTTGATTCACTTTTTATCACTTGTTGGATTGTTGAATCATTTGATTCATTTGGAGAGAGAGGATTCACTTTTATCTGATGTATTTGCATTGGTTGTTGGATCATTTGATTCATTTTTTTTAACTAGTTGTTGGATTGTTGAATCATTTGATTAATTTTTATCTGGTATATTTGCACTAGTTGTTGGATAATTTGGAGAGAAATAATCCTTGCTCATGCCACAATCTATTGGGAGAGGGAATCCTTGTTCATGCCACAATGTATTTGTTGGATCATTTGGAGAGGGGGAATCCTTGGTCATGCACTGGTTGTTGGATCATTTGATTCACTTTTTTTAGCTGGTTGTTGGATTGTTGAATCATTTGATTCATTTTTTTGGTATATTTGCACTAGTTGTTGGATAATTTGGAGAAAGAGAATCCTTGCTCATGCCACAATCTATTGGGAGAGGGAATCCTTGCTCATGCCACAATGTATTTGTTGGATCATTTGGAGAGAGGGAATCCTTGCTCATGCCACAATGTATTTGTTGGATCATTTGGAGAGAGGGAATCCTTGGTCATGCCACAATGTATTTGTTGGATCATTTGGAGAGAGAGGGAATCCTTGCTCATGACAAAAATACAATGGTTTGGAGTAGCGCATATTTTAGGGCGAAAATTAGCCAATTGTTTATTTATTTATTTTTGTTTGTTTTTAAATAAATTTGCCAATTAGCCATTTTCACTACAATAAATTCACCAAATAGCCATTTTCACTACATAAACTATGCTTATATTGATCATTATAGCAACTATGCTTATATTGCTAATATTCTCCAAAATTTTGAAATGTATAGGCCTATATTGCCAATGTTCTCCAAAATTTAGAAGTGTGTATGTGTATATTGCCTAGATGAAGGGTACTTCCTGTTGGTCCTAAGGTCTGCACCTGATTGCTAAAGGGAAAAGCTAGGCGACCTATCGGTTTAGATTGATTGTTTCTTTTAATTTTTTGTTGGTTGGTCAAAGGGTTATTATATCAAGACAAAAACAAGGTTGGGTTGGCAGAATGATACGTATGAGGGTCCTCCTTGGCTGGTGGCACACTAATGACAGACCAGTGAAATAATAGAAAAACAAAGGGAAACAACAAACTACTCAATGAATAATCTGCTGCAAGAAGTTCAATACTTCAAATATCATTCCAAGACAATAAACATGTATCAAGAACACAATCACTCCCATAGATTGCAATAAAAACAAATCTTCACCAAAGCATTCGCTGTTTGATAGGTTGCATACGCTAAAAAATGAGTTATACAATAGCTAAAGGAAATGACATGTACTTTTCACAGATCAAAAACTTTATTCAAGATAAGATAAAAAAACATGAAGAGTTGGACACAAACATTGCCATCAAAAGTATGTTCACCAGGTAGAGAGATTTAATCCATGCATAGAACGGGTCCAACTAGTGTGATGTATTTCTATTCTTTCCCAAAAAATCTGACCTTCAAAACATTCAAAGACCCCCTATTTAACAGAGTTGCACAGGTCCTCGTCCTTAGGGGGCTGAGGCCTAAATTTAGGTAATTGTTCGTAAAACAAATTATTAACTTGACTACGACGCTAGACTTAATCAACAAGACTAATTCTTATCACACACAAAAGACCACTCTTGTATCTAATCTAAGTCAATGATGGAATTAATCAACTAAAAACTACTACTGTCTCTGAGACAGAACTGATGCATGTGCTGGAGGAACTGAATTGGCAAAAAATAGGCCTTAGAGTGACAGAGTATAGCTCTGCATTGAATGATGGCATGCTTGTGAATTGTTGGAGGCCACTGGAGACCATTGGCTGCATGAGCAGAGTCTGCTGAAGTGTTCTGGAACTAATCTGTGTCGACTTGTGACTGAGACTCAAGTCTTTGTCTGTGCCTGATCTTTCAGAAGCTAAGTGCACTCTGTCTCGACAGTAACTGACCCTTCTTCTCACTTTCTCTATGATGAGCTGGTTGTGATCAAGAAGATGTGGAGGTGGGCATCCAATAGGAAGACATGACGCGTGAAGGTGGACGACGTGGACGTGGAGGGGAGATGGAGGCGATAGGCATGAGTGGAAGAGTGAAGGTGGCGCGGTGAACTGATGTCATTTAAACACGTGATTGTGGAAATTGTTGAGGGTGGTTTGGGTCCACACTGCTTTTGGGCCCTGTTATCGCACAATTTGTAGGAAGGGTTTAGGTTAGCTTGAGTCAATGCTTCAAACTGGCGTAACAGGAGCTTCCCCACCCACTGTCACCTTGATGGGGAGCTCTTTCTATTTAGGATGGCTAGTCCAAGGGAGACGTCCCTAGTAATCTAGGGTTCTGAGAGGGCTTAAAGTTTATAGGGTCAAGATAAAGGTTCCCTTTCACAGATTACTGCCAAGAAGGAGATAGTCAAAGAAGATATTCCACTGATAAGGGCACCTGAGACTTTGTTTATGAGACAAGACCAATGAAACTAAACTGTGCTTTAGGTGGTTAGTGCTTCAAATATTAATGACTATATTCAACATATATACCGAGCAATGATCAAATGTAATTATTGGCGAAGTCAATGATTACTGAACAAGACAAATGGCTTATATTACTTCTTCAATAAATACACATAGATATGAGCATTCAATGTATAAGATGAAAACCTTGTATTATATCACAATTCATATCATAAATCTTGCTCATATATATATATTGTTGTTGTCCATGCTGCGATGAAGAATTAGGGTGACGTCATCCCTAAGAATAGGTCAAAATTATAGACAATGAAAAGGACGTTTTGCAAATGAGCTTACAAATGCTGTAATTAATGACTCAAGGTCTATCAAACAGGGTGACAAGTGTCAAAACGTTTTGAGCCCAAACAAGTTCTTTAATAGGTATGGCGTCACCTATATTGTTGTTGTTTTAAAAGGTTAGGGTTATGTAAAGAGGTAGACGGTTTGACTAAAACAACCAATGAAAGTACCTGAAACCTCTATGGCTATAAAGATGTGAGTCATACGCAACTTTTCATCCAAACACAAGTCTAAAATAAACGAGACGTCATCATCATTAGGGTTGGTTATAGATGCTAGGGTTAGAGCGTAAGGTTAGTTAGGGTTTCAAATAAAAAGGGGTTTGAAAAGAGTTTTTTAGCACAAAAGTTTGAAAGCTAAACTTCTAGACTAGTGCCTTGGGTTAATGGAGTGGTGGAGTGAAACTAATGGCTTGGAGAATTTAAACCTAAGGAGCAAAGAGGGACTTGAATCTAATGGATGGCACTATGGCTAGGAATACTAGATCAAAACCCTAGAGAGGCTTAATTAGGTGTATGGAGGCTGGGCGGAACCACATATTCTTTCCTTAGACTCTTTTGGCAAAGCGGCTGGCTTGTAAACACAAATCTATGGATGAAAAAGTGTTGTTCAAGGACAAGGATTTCAAAACCCTAGAAGTAAACCCTAGGTGTAAAGTAAATTAGGCCTAAGGACACCTTCTTTCTTCAATTAATGTTCAAAACTAACTCAAGAGAGCATAGCTAGTGTAGCTATGGCTAGGCTAAACCTTCTCTAATCAAATGGCTAAAGAGAACACCATGGGGACATGAAGCCACAACCTACTTGTGTGTGTTTGCTCCCTAGGGTTTTTAAGATTAAGAAAATAATAACAGTACGGCTTTATGCATGCAGAGATATTTAATCAACAACCATTCATTCAAAGAAGTTTTGATGAGAAAACGCTTACAAACTCATGAAGAAGAGCATGAAATTCAAACCCTATTTGTAAACCTTTCAATGATAAATAGCACCATATGCCAAAGATAATCCTACTCCAAGATGTTAGCCTCCTCCAAAGAGACCAAGAAAAATGAGACAAGGCTAGAAGTCACTCTCTGAGGAGCAAGTGTGTTATGTGTTCAAATGAGGTGGCAGTCTCACTTTATATCATTCTCATGACCTTTAATTAACAAAATGGGTCATTAAAGCAGTAGACAAAGGCGACATTGATATTCAATTATTTGTCACTTACGTACAGAAATGCCAAAATGAGCGAGAAATGGAGGCGTCCGGGGCCCCTATGGGAGCGTTGGCCTTCAGGAGACATGTCGACATCCGATTAAGCCGGGCGTTGGCCTAAAGGGCTCACGCAGCTTCTATGTGTGCCAGACAAGCCCAACACACTACCACATTCTCCAGAAAACGTCCAACCTACACTGGGTGGCGTCTTGATCCACTAAGACCCATGCGTCCCATCTGCAAGGGGGGTGATCCCCATGGGTCAAATCTTTGCCAAAAACGTCATGATGGGGCATCCTTCTTCTTCTTTGTGCGAGGGCTCTCCACAACTCTGTCCCGCCTCTGCCACCCCAACAACCATCGGTAGGCTATGGAGGTCAAACTAATCATCTCCCCATGTGCACCGGTCTAAATGGTACCCGTCCGTCGGGCAAGATCCTGCACATCAAAAACTACGACCTCCATGGGCTCATCAGTCCCTAGACATCGCCCTTAATGTCCCAAATCATATCTCATCATTAAATTTATCAAACATATACTTGAAATCCCTAACAAATCATCTAAGAGCTCCAAGACATTTTTTTTAGGATCTATATACAAAGCTAAGGAAACCAACGGGGCAACCTATTGGGCTAAGCGCCCACAAGAGATGGAAGTTTCCTCAAAGGATCATTCAAAGCCATGTGTAATGAGATGAGTGTCAAGTTTTAGGGATGTCAGTCATAGTCGGATAGAGTGTTGTCAAATAGTGCCTTGCTGGCGGAGTCGAGTTATTGCAGTCGTGATTTTAATTTACGGCCTTTATTTTGCATATCTTTTATTTTTATTTCTTTCTTACTACAAGCCTTGATGAAGGACCGCCTTGGCCGGTGGCTTGACGTTACCATAGTAATAGAGGCTGAAGGTTGGCCATTTGGAATTTACTTTCAGCCACATACAACCCGAAGGTCAGCATACCTGGTTTGGTGACAGGATGGTGGCAATGTCATCTTGCTAAATACCTATGAATTGTAATGCCGTTGACTCGTGATGAGACCTCCCATCCCTCTTGGTTAGGTCTTTACATTTTATTTATTCATTTTCTTAGGGTCCCTTAGTTTCTTGCTCCCGAGAGGCTTTTTATTGCCCTTCTCGGGGATCCAAGTGAAGAATCTCTAGGTTTTTCATTTTCCCTATGGCTTTTATCTCTTAACTGCACTTTGGGCTTTAGCCTTCTTCCCTAAAGACAAAGATCTTACGCCGGAAATTCATCCCTAATAGCTGAACTAAGGAATGGGATGGATGGCCGGGATATAAGATGGAAAAGTGACAAGATGGTGGGAGTGGGCGATGGCTCTGCAGACCCCCTTGGTGGCTAACCAAAACCCATGAGAATGCGGCTGCTAAGTTACCCCATCAATCGCCCAACAATGGTCAAGTGGATTGAGTGTAAGATCCCTAGCGGTGATCCAGTAAAGAGGAACCCTAGTACTTGCATATAAGAAGGTTATAGCGATCAAATGGCCCACATACCATGATACCTGGGACCCGGAATTACACTGGCGGGAGCAAGAGTCCTTCGATGCAAGCTCAGGGCCGGTAGTGATGGAAAGTAGAATGCTTGTTGGCGGAGACGAGTGCAGGTGAGAAAAGAAGAAAGATGGGCCCTCTAGGACCAAGCTCAAGGTAAAATACCTCTGTTTACTCCATGTCTAGGACCATGTGGGCCTCCGGACATGATCTCCTAGACCTCCCTGGGTATCGGGCTCAAGTCGCTCCTGCTCTCGGTACTCCATGTCTAGGACCATGTGGGCCTCGAGACATGATCTCCTAGTTATCCCTAGATATCGGGGATAACAGGCCCACAATCTCCCACAAGCTGCCACGTACCCTTCCAACAATACCATGGTTCCAATTGCGGGACCGCTCTAGAAAATTAGCGTCCAAGCAGTTTACGTCCCCACAATGAAGTGTGACCATCGATTTGATTACGATCTATGATCCGAGTGATATTTACTTGTTGTGGGGATCAAGGGTTCTTGTTGATTTGAGATCAGCGGTCCAGATTCACTTCGGAATTTCAGGCTTTGGGATTTTCAAATGTTGTCCTTGGAAATCTTCCAGAGGAAAATCTACGAAGTGAATGATCTTTCGCCATGTGTCATTGCTAATGAAAGGTCTAGATTCTCTTCGAAAATTCGGGCTTTAGGAGTTTCAAATGTTTTGCTTGGAAATATCCCAGAGAAAAATCTCTGAAGTGAATGATCTGTCGCCATGTGTCCTTGCTGATGAATGGTCCAGATTCTCTTCGGAAGTTCGGGCTTCGGGAGTTTCAAATGTGAGGCATGAAAATCTCTTGGAGGAAAATCGTCAAAGTGACGTGGTGGCCTGATGTCATATGATGTCACGACTGTTGATGTGTCATGGAAAGAAGGGTGACCTATGTCACGTGGAAATGGGCAACTGACACAACCGAATGACCTGGAATGAGTGCCATGTGTCATGATTGATGAGTGTGCCACGTGTCTCAACTGATGGTTGCCACGTGCTTCGACACTTCGAGCTTCGGGAGTTTCGAATTGTGAGGCATGAAGTTCTCCTAGAGTAATACGGGCCCAAAGTGACGTGGCAGGCTCTCAGGAATTTGACCTTCGACTCTTCGGGACTACGACTCTTCATCTCTTCGACTCTTCGAGACTGCGACTCTTCGGAACTTTGGCTAGTTCAGGGCTTCAGGTCTTTGTCCACTTCAGCTAATTCAGGTCTTCGAGTCTTCGACCACTTTGACTCTTTGACACTTTGGGAGTTTCTGGATGTAAAGTATGAAAATCTCCTGAAGTGATGATCCCGCGAAGCGATTAACCAGTGCTTATCACTAATTAACTTGAGTTTAAACTATGTTAAATACTTCGGGTGTTCGGGACTTCAGATCATTCTTGATGTTAAAATACACGTGATTCTGCACCCTCGAATGGATGAGAGTCGTTGATATGATTGGTCTGATGGATCTTTACTGTTGAAAATTACCCTGTTCGTTTTGACAATCTGGGCCCGAAAATGACCATTCTGAATTGTTGTGTTTGTCCACAGGCATTTCATGTGCATATAAAAAGGCTTGGTCGACCTGATGTGAGCTCCATTAATGGAAAACATGATGACAAGCATTCTGAACCAAATACAACATGTATTTTTTCTTTCAGGAAAAACATAAACAAAAATGCGAAAAGACTCAAACATGAAAGAAATGAATGAGAACCAAGTCTCTCAATAATGGGAACCTGACTTAACCAACCCAAAGAAGGAAAAATTGATGAAGGCATAGGGAGAAGAGAGAGGAGAGGTCAGGGTGCAGACCTAGGTTACAACATTGGTTCCAACTAGGGATAGCTTGTCCATGTGAGGTGCTAAGAACTGTAGATCAATGTCTTGAGATTAAATAACTGTTATTACCTTCCATCACTTACGTTTGTTTCCGT
The DNA here is from genome assembly GCA_010110895.2 of Picea sitchensis. NCBI lineage: Eukaryota > Viridiplantae > Streptophyta > Pinopsida > Pinales > Pinaceae > Picea > Picea sitchensis. The sequence goes on from SNQJ01S0115089.1 coordinate 51,629, forward strand.
CTATCAACCCTATGTATCTGCTACTATCCCTCAACCATGCATTTTATTGAATTGGAAAAAGAAAAAAAATTGAAACTACACCCCAGTGCCTTGTTGGGCTATGGAGTCTTTATTCTCACACAACTAACTAATCAAAAGAAACAATAAAGGAAAGCATCTATGGTGCAAGGGGGACCTTCCCCCATCCTCGAACAAAATAGTGTTTCAGGAAGCACTGATTTACGGGGCCTCCAAAGATTTCTGTATCATCTAGGTTGTGCAGGATAAATGTGTTGTTGTTCAGAACTTCGACCACCTTAAAAGGGTCAAACCATAGGTTATCAAATTTACCATGCTTGGACTTGTCATCTCTTCTGTCATCCCACCTCAAGACCAGGTCACCTTTCTAAAAAATATCCTTCTTGGTTTTCTTATCAAAGGCTGATTTGATCTTGCTCTGGTACGCTTATGTCCTCTGATCTAGTGCTTCTCTTCTTTGCTGAACTTCTATAATATGGAAGATTCTCCTTTGGATGTCATTTGGTTCCTCAATCTCTTCCTGCAAGAATTTTAGAACTGGTATACCAAGATGAGTGGGAAAAACAACGTCTATGACATAAAAAAGATGGAATGGTGAGGTTCCCAAAGACTTCTTAGTGTTGATTCTATCAGCCCATAAAACATATTTGAGTTTAGAGTCCTAGGATTTCTTGTTTTCAGTCAACAACTTCTTAATGATCCCGATGAGTCTTGTTTGATGATTCTGCCAGGCCATTTCCCTGAGGGTAATAGGGTGTGGAATGTGTCAAAGAAATGTTATGACTGCCACAGAAGTCAATCATGGCTTTGGAATTGAATGCTTGGGAATTGTCTGTTACTAGCTTGCTGGGGAAACCAAATCTGGCAAAAATATTAGTTTCCAGGAAATTGATGACCACTTTGTTAGTGACATTCCTAGTGGGCACGACCTCAATCCATTTGGTGAAGTAGTTAGTGGCAGTGAGGATCCACTTATGTTGTCCACTGGAGGGTGGATTTATTTCTCCTATGAAGTCTAACCTCCATTGTTGAAACAAACTATTGGCATTGATAGGTTTTAGGGGCAGTGATAGTAACTTTTGTTTTCCTGCAAACATTTCACAATAATTGCAGGCTTTAATAGTGGCAAACACATCAGAGAAAAGGGTGGGCTAGTAATATCCTGCCCTCAGGATCTTGAGATTTGTGGACTTCCAGTGCTGGTGCCCTCCACACACTCCTCTGTGCATTTCTGTTGTGACTTGTTTGGCTTCGTTTTCATCAAGGCATCTTAACAGGATGCCAACAAGATCCCTCCAATACAAGCTCTGGTTTGAAATGTAGAATTTGATTGCTTTCAACTTGAGAGACCTTTCCTTTGTCTTCTTCACATCTGGTGGACATTCAAAATGTTGTAGAAAATAAATGATGCTTTTATACCAAGGTGAAGAGGAGTAGTTTTCAAATACATGTAAGTTGTCTTGTCCAAGCTGTGTGATGGGTGCGTATGATTGAGTGAATATCTGATGCAATTCTAGTACCTTACAATTTGACTCTGATAATAACTTGGCCAGTCCTTTACCATTGATTAACTTGGTGGGATTTGTGTGCAAGTCATACTCCAATAGTTTGGCAATCCATTTTCCTCTTTTTCCCTCACTGTTTGGATGCACCCGAATCTCTTTGACACTATTGCTAAGAACAAAGGTTGTTATGCTAGACTGTAGCACATAAACCCTGAAAGCCTTGAGTGCTTTGACTAGTGCATAAGCCTGCTTCTCTAATATAACATACTTCAGCTCAACATCTCGGAGGGCTCTGCTGAAAAAGGCTATTGGCTGCTCATGCCCTTCTTCATTTTTCTGCAATAGTACAACAACAATAGTTTCCTTTGAAGCAAAGGAGAAGATGAAGAAATCGTTGGTATAGTCAGGGTTGACCAATACATGGGCCTCAACTAAAGCTCGATTGATCGTTTGGAAAGATGATTTTTCCTCCAAGGACCATTTTATCACAACATCTTTCTTCAACATGTTAGTAATAGGCTTTAGAATTTCAACAAAATTTGGTACAAAATGTCCGAGGAGGTTTATCTTACCAATAAAAGACTGGACATCCTTTTTATTTCTGGGTATCTCAATCTGTTGAATGGAACAAACCCTCTTTGGATCAATTTTTATACCCGCTACTGATATGATGTGGCCCGGGAGCTTTCGTTCTGGCATGGCAAAGTGAGACTTCCTAGGATTCAAATATATTCCATACTTCCTGCATTTTTTGAAAACTTGTTCCAAGTGATGCAATTGTTCATCATCAAATTTGGAGAAAACGGTTATGTCATCCAAGTATTTAACCATAAATTTGTCTTTTCCCCCCACAAAAGTTATGTCCATGGCCCTATGAAAAGTGGCCCCTGCATTCATCAGTCCAAAAGGCATCTTGTCATACGTGAATGTTCCCTGTGGGGTAGCGAATGTTGGTTTTTCTTTATCCTCTTCACAAACTGCTATCTGGTTATAACTAGAGTATCCATCCAACAAGGAAATTTTGTGTGCACCTACCACCCTTTGTAAAATATGATCCATCTTGGGGAGGGGGTAATTGTCCTTCATAGAACACTTGTTGATATTTCTGAAATCAACACATAAGCTTATCTCCCCACTTTTCTTCCTTACAGGTACTAAATTGGCCACCCAGTTTGAGTACCTCAATGGTACAATAATCTTGGCATCCAACATTCTTTTCAGCTCTTTCTCAATTATGTACATTAGCATGGGATTAAATTTCCTAATCTTCTGTCTGAATGGGTTGGAGCCAGTTTTTAGAGGGATCTTATGTTGGATGATGTCGGTGTCAAATGTCTTCAAATCTTAATAGGACCATGCAAAAGTATCAACAATTTTTTTAATGAGACTGACATACCTGTCTTTTTGTTCTATAGCTAATGCTTTGGACAACTTGATGATATTAATATTCTCAGTGGTCCCAATATTGCAATCTATCACCTCTTCTTCTTGATTTTTCATGGCAACTCCTTTGTAAACATCATTACTGTCAAACAACCTTTCCAATGACACTGGTCCTCTTGGGATGTGATTAGTTTTCAGCTCCACAATATCATGACCAACCACTGTCTTCAACAGATGAGATGCTTGTTGATCTTCTAATTTACCATCTTCACCTTCTTGCCCCTCTTGATCAATTGAGATATTGGAGAATTCATCAATGGTGTGTAGAAATCTCTACAACACCAAATCATCACTAAAGACCTGCCAGTGTTTTACGTTGTCTGGTATGGTTGTTCTATGTCTGATCTCCACTTGATATTTGATATTTGGGCCAATGGGAGGCCTGAAAGTGCTGACAGCTAAGGCCAAAGAGTCTGCCTTTTGATTTTGTTCTCTGTGAATAAAGGAGATGTTGAATGCTAGAAAGAAGTTATTGATCAGATCCCATACCTCGTTTTTGTACTGCTTGAGCCTCTGTTGCTTAGTTTGATAGGTGTTCCTCACTTGATTGATGAACAACTCAAAATCACCAAAAACTGATAAACAATCAATGGCCATGTCTTTGGCAGCCCTCAGTCCCAACACTAGAGATTCATATTCAACTGTGTTATTAGTAGTTTCAAACTCCAGCTTATAAGAGAGGGTTATTACTTCTTCTAAAGGAGAAATAAGGAGAATACCTACACCAGATCCTTCTTTTGATGAAGAGCCATCGAAATACATCTTCCACACTCTTTTTTGTTGACTTGTCAGTGGATGATGGTTGCATTGGCTAACTGATATTTCAGGTTCATCATCATTTAATTGGAAGACAGGTGAGCCTATCTCATCCTCAACAACATAAATGGGGTGATTGCTTGGGTTCTGATGATCACTGACAATGTAGGCTAACCTCACCTCTCTGTATAGCCTCCTATGTTCACCTCCAAACACAGGAATGGTGGCATAGGTGAGGTCCATTTGTAATGATCCTCCAACCTTCTTAGCCCAAGTTTTGGATAAAAGCATACCAAACTTTGGGGGAATGTCTACTACAACAATGTCCATCACTACACTCTTCATGGGTAATTGTGCTAGAGAAACCACCATATCCTTTATCAATCCCAGACATTTTACTTTCTTAGAATCAAAGGAGTACAGGTCTTGGTAAGGCTTGGTAATCTCCATACCTAGTTCTTCCATAACAACCTTGGGCATGACATTGTGAGAGGCTTCTGAGTCTATAAGACAGTTATGCAGGATCTTATCATGGACATTCAAAGATATATAGAAAGGAGGAGAAGCATCAGAGCCATCCTCAATGTGTGGACCCACAATAATGGCTGGGTTTTCATCCTCCAGACTAATGACATCAGAAGATACACTAGAAGGAGTTGAATGAAGAACTTTCATGATGAATTTCTTGAAAGGCTCATTTTTTAACAATTCTGTCAAAGGTACATGGATCTTGATTTTGCTCAGCTCATGTTCCAGGCTAAAAGAGGTTGGTGGCTTATCAACTTCCTTTATTTCAGGGACAACAAGTTTTGATGGGGGAGGTGGCTGAGCTTTAGATGACATACCTTTACTTGGATTTGGCTTGGGAGGAATTTCAACTTGTTTGTTTTGATCGGAGGTAGTGGCTTTGGGAGCCCCTTCTCTCGTCCTCAAATCATATTTCTTTTTGGGTTGGCCTTGAATAACTCCCTCCTCTCCTATATGATCATCAAAATGATTTGACAATTGTGCTACCTCATATTCTTGTTGTGTTAAGTGACTAGTATAGTAAACTATTTCATTAAAAAGCACAACAGTATCATCCACAACATCAGTGTCTACATCCATCTCCTCAATCTGATTGTTTTGGAAAGGAGGCACTACCCTTTGATCATCAACATTTATCCTTTCTCTCTGCATTACTTGGGGGACATCATTAGGCCTTCTAAATTGGTTTGGATTTCTATTTCCAACCCCTTGAAAAGCTCTGTTTGGTTGTTTGGATTCCCATTTTATCTTAGCTATTTCATATGTCAAATCTTTCAAAGTTTTGGTCATTTCATCAAGATTTGGATTAGTTGTGGCCGAGTTAGATGAGGTAGGGGCATCCTCCCTCTGTTTTTTCTTCTCTTTATGAGATCTAGTCTTTATTCTGTTTGATGCCAAAATATTATATTCGACTTCAATGGTTGCTTCTGTTAATGTTTAAGCCATTATTGTAGTTCTTTGCATTTCATTAGATAGCAATAGCATAATCCAAGATCACTGAGAAACACATAATCACAAGAGACACAACATTTATCCCGGGAAACCCTCTAGGGGAAGAAAACCCAACAAAACTTCCTTAATATAGATAGCCAATACAATGCCAAGAGATCTCTTAAACTAATATAGAAATTCCTCTCCCAGATATGTGTCACTCTCTCTCCTTTTTCTCTAACTGCAGATCCGAAACTTGTCTCATGAAATGAGCAAGTGAGTTATGTGTCTAAGTGAGGCACTAGCCTCCTTATTTATATTAGATTGGCACATGTGAAGTGTCTCTTCACTGGCAGGGCCGCCTTCTCCAACTGGGTGGTTATAACCACCTTTAATATTTTTGGGGGCCTCTTTAATATTTGTTGGGGCCGACTTCTTATTATGCCTATTATAATTATCATTTGACCAATCCACAAAAGGGGATTTGGTCCTATTACAATAGCCGACATGATCAATCCACAATGGGGATTGATCCA
>SNQJ01S0115089.1:65963-77255 GCA_010110895.2 Picea sitchensis
TTCCCAAATAGAAAAAGATACACTGCCAATTCTGCAGCACCTTTACTGTCGAACTCATCAATTACCGATACTGCAAAAGGAACCCATTTGCTGAATTAAACAAAAAACTCTCCATAATTTCAAATTTCTTAAATAGGCTCAAGCGAAAAATTTCAACATATTGACTGTAAGCTTACAAGGGACACTACTCAGAAAGAATGCAGGTCTACTGCCCAAGTCACACCCATAAGATAATTTAGAGTTCAAACAATGGAGACACCAAAATATTTAATCCAGACATGTGAAGGATATGAAGAGGTTGTAACATTAAAATCACAAAGAAGTCCAACCCATGTGAGTTCCCACACACCCGACTGATACAAAAGTCTCAGAGAATCCAATGCAAAAATGAATATTATACAGTTAGGGCTGCTAAATAGAATTTATCAACTGGTTACAATTCAATTGATTCATGAAATGAACGATTTAGTGATTTAGTGAATGATCAGGTTGCGAGTCTGTATTTTCAATTATGAAATTTCCATAATTATTTATACATACCAGAAGCGGCGTGTCCTGGGGTGAGAATTCCAGACTGTAGAGTGACCCAACTTCGATACCAGCGCACCAACTTATTCGACCTCACGACCTCTGTAATTTTTGTGAAGGTTGAAACCCAAAATAGATTGAGGGCATGAGTGCAATCTCAGTTAATCCAAGTAGCATTTTGCATGGTTTATCTGATGATTAATCGACACGTCCCCTGAAACTTCACTAAAAAGATGACACGTCCATTACCATTAAAAAACAAAAATTCCAACTCCATATATTGTCCTAAAGGCTAGATTGCATAAGCTTTGTTGAAACATGATAATAATTACTGTCTTATTAAATACGGTCGGCAAACCACTGGGTATCGAGATACTTTCTATTTAGAAATTTCCAATGTCAAGATTTTGATATTTCTCGAACCTTACTAGATTAATTGTAAAGATTTTGATATTTCTGGAACCTTTTTAGATTATTTAGAAACTTCCAATGTCAAGATTTTGATATTTCTCGAATCTTTTTAGATTATTTGTCAAGATTTTGATATTTCTCGAACCTTTTTAAATTATTTGTAAAGATTTTGATATTTCTCGAACCTTTTTAAATTATTTGTAAAGATTTTGATATTTCTCGAAGCTTTTTAGATTATTTGTAAAGGTAAGATAGAGTAATTTCATAGTGTGAGTTGGTTGGTATCAAGTTATGATTAAAGGAGTGAGTTGGTTGGGATCAAGTTATAACTAAAGGAGTCTAACGGGTTGATGAGTTATATAGATAAAAATGATTCCTAGAGAACTAGCGAGTACAACCCTTTATACTCATGTATGGTCATCAATGATCAATTGGTTGCAGGTACAAAAGGAAGAAACATACAAACATTTATTAGTTTTATGCAAGTACAGAAGAAGCACAAAGTTTGGGGATGGAGTTCATAGTGAAGAAAGCCCAAATGAATGTGTGCACTGTAAATGAGTTTCTCCATCATGGAGGTTCATGAATAGTCAAAACCACTTGTATGCAAAGTTTGTGGTCAGCGAAAAACCACTTGGTTTGTGGTCATCCAAAATCTCTTTCAATGGTTTAAGGTACACTAATGAAAACCCTTGAAGATGTAAGGTTAAAAGTAAGCTAAGAAAAACCATGGATATGGTAAATTGGTTGAGGGTAACCCATAGAAAACCCATGATATGATTAAGGCTCTATCCATTTGAATTTGTCTCCTCCCATCATCAAATTGGTGCAAAAGAAACAAAAGGAATGATGCAGTAACATTATCTCTCAAGGCTTGTGATGCAAGCAAAAATATGAGTAGCTATTAATTCTACTAGCACTTAGTTGCAAGCTCAAACCTTCTCTTATGTGTCTACGGGAAAAACAAATTGTCCTATGACTTTGAACTTAAAATCTCCTTTCCCTGGAACCACCAAGTCCTTTCACTGTATACTATCACTTCATCGCATTCTCCTAAGGGCGATTTACTTTCTGGGTATTTCAAGTTTGCACATAATGACAATTTTCCATTGTCTTTACTCCAGATATCACGGATTGACCATAACCTGGTCAATAATTCAATGCCCAGGAGTCCTCTTTCACCATGCAATCGTTCAATTTCTCTGGTGTTCAACGTTTCCTCTGCCCATCAATGTCGATTTCCCTTCATTTACTTTGGTCACTCCTTGACCACACACATTTATGGATTTAATCTTGCCAATACACAACTCAGAACCTCAATTATATATAGAATTCATGATCTTTCTTAACGCAAAGCATATTCAAGCCATAAAACAAATCCAACATTAAATCTAACCCAACACGATTTGATCCAACATTAAACACTGAGGTATTTTAATTAATAACCAAAACGATGAACCCATTCTCAATGGACATTTTAGGATTATTCACTGACACACAAAACTCTGATCTCTCAGTTGCAGAGTATTTCATCACCTCTCCTTTAAGTCTTCAATGAAGAATTTTGTGCCCATTTCTTGTATGTATAGGCACTGTCATCTAACGAGTTTAGTCTCGTTTCTCCAAGGTTGATCACACACATAAAACCCTCCATCGAATTCTCAACTTGAATTTGAGTTTACTCTGTCTATACAAAATTCCCATTTGCCTATCTTGCATACAAACATCACATATACAGAAATTTTCCCCCATTTGTCTCAAATCCTTAACTCAGGATTTATTCCTCTCACATTAACAAATTTCTCTTATCTATCATAATTCTGAATTCACATATTCAGATTGGAGTTACATAGTCAACATAGAGACAATTCTATAATGAAAACTTCAATTCATTAACAAATCTGTACACACAATTCTACTCAAATCTCTCACTCTTCACTCCTCTCTATGGCTTCATTTGATATTCCATGGCCACCTCCCTATTGAACTCTCCTCCTCTCTCTCTACTTCCTTTTTCTTCTATTGCCAAAACAAAACTGAGCTTCCCCAACTCTTACCACTAACTCCTAACATTCAACAACTAAATCTATTCTTAGAAAGTTACATTCATGTCTTCTATGACTCATCTAACTACTAACTGAAAACAAGTAGCTGCCTACTCGAGTCATCCCATCTCTTAAGGGATTGGTTACATGACTCATTACTCATGGACATTTAACCACTAATCTAGATACATCTCCTATCAACTCTTTACTAGGAAATTAAAACATTTTGTACATTGAAATTACAATGGCCCCTCCTTGGCCTGATGTCAAGACCTTTAGGTGTGTCTAGACATTGATACATGCCCTTGGAAGCCAATGCTCCTGCATCAGACTCCCAAAGTAGAAAGAAGACATGATCACCTGATCATGTGTCCTCAGTCTTCATATTCCCTGGATTCCCGGGCTCTAGCCTGCTGTTGTCCATAAGCTGCATCAACTTCATCACTCTTCGACTGTAATCTTCCAGGATTCCATACTTTGTGTTGTAGAGATCCACTGTCTTCACCTTCACTATTTTGTACTCCCCAATCATCTTTACAGTGGACTGCTTCCCTCATCTTGTCGTGGATCTTCTTGCGCATTTGCATTAATTTCCAACTGTCTTCTATGGTCTTCTCCAATTCAGTCTGTTGCTCATCTTCTTCAGCCTCTCTTGATTCAACTCTGTTTTTACTTTCATATTTGCTTCAAACACTACCCCAGATATTTCTCTAGATATTTCTCTAGACATTGCTCTTGATATTGCTGCCACCCTTACTTCCTTTATGATTTTGTAAGCATCTCCCTCTGCAATATCCTCCTCATGCTTTATGCCTGCAAATTCACCTTCAAAAAGTAATTTGTTTTCCCATTTTTTGATTGCAACAACATAATCAATCAGTCATCTTTGTATACTAGTAAACACATCATAGAATTGTAAACCAATATCTTCCCTTGTCTCTTTTATAACATGGGACACTTCCATATCATTAATTACAACTTTTCCCTCTTGTTCAAATGCTTTCAACAAGAAACTCAACCATTCATTTACTATTTGATTTCCTTCAAGTACTTCATCATCATGTTGCATTTCAGTGTCAACATAACTCGTCTCTGTCTCTATCTTGACAATCTTCAGTAATTGTTGTTCGATTCTTTGACTATTCCTGACAATCAACTCAGTCTTCTCAAACATTATATCTTCATATTTGACATCTTCCTTATCATTATTCCTTGCCTGGCAACTTTCAGTCTTCTTCAGTTCTAAAACTGACTCTCCTTCACCCTGAAACATGTCTATCTCATCTTCATCCAAAATTCAGTTGTACCTTCAGAATATTCATTTTCTACCTTGCTAGTCTATCTTCCAAAAGACTTAGCTCATTCCACAAATCAATTATCTCACATGGCATTTCTTCTAAAGACTCTGTACAATCTTCACAATCCTCTTCTTTGTCACTAAACCAATCCTCTTGTGACACTACTTCCTCATCCTTGATCAGAATAGTATTATGATTTTCTACCATTGTGACATCTCTAGAGGTCTATCTTACAGTCTTCTCTTGGCCATTCAAACAAGCCAACCGTTCCCTATCCTCAACAACAACAGGTTCTTTTATACGAGAAATGACTGTCTCACCTTCCTCAGAGATGTTTCCCTTATTAAGTAAGAGGTCTATAAACTTATTTTGTTGCAACAACTTTTCTTGGTCTTCATCAGAAAGACTCTCTTCATCATACTTTATTTGACAATCTTCCACTTCATTTAAGACAACTCCAAGAGATGGATTGCCTTCTGTAACACCTACAAATACACTTAAATTGTCAACTTCAAAACTACAAGACCCAAGGGTCTCATTTGGTAGTTCACTCATCAAATCTTTCTCTGGATGTTCCAAGTCTTCTGCAAGACTCAAAAAATCCTCAATAGTCTTCTTTTCATCCTCCTCAAGCACAACACTTGAATGTTTAGTATCCTCCTTTGCCTCTTTCTACTCTTGGCCATCATCATAAGCCAAGTCCTCCTTGTTTTCAGCTTCCATAGTATGATGGAAAAAATTAATTTCACTCAGTTGTGCATGTGCATGAACATGAGACTCAGCTGTCTCATCTTCTTTCAAAACAAAATTAAGATTATGTCCTTCTCCTTCATTCTTTATGACAATATCAACAGATTGTCCTTCATTCATTGTACTTGCAGACATACACAAAGTATCAATTCCAAAACATTGAGACCTCTTGGCCTCACTTGAAGCTTCAATCTTCAAGTATTCTTCCAGACACTCATTTGTCTTGAGTATCTCATCCTTCCGCTGAACATTCATCATTTGCTCTTTTCTCTTTTGTAGCTTATGCCACCTTAACTGTCTTCTCATAAGGAAACCACATCTCTATTCTTCCTCATTCTTCTGTAACAACTCCATCAAAACTTCCAGATGGACTTCTATCTCAGCCTTCTCCCTCTCATACTCTTCATCACTCATCTTTCTTCTCCATATGTCATTTTCCTTGGCACTTTCTGTCTTCACTTTGTGGTTGCCTTCTGAATCTCTTCTATGACTCTTAATAGTCATCTTCCTGAGTTTCTTCCACTCTTCTATGAGCTGCACTAACCTCTGCAATAACAGTTCTCCCTGCTACAACTTACCTCACCAAACCTCCTCTGTGCTTGATCTTTTGGCAAGTATTTGGTCCTCCTTCTAGGACCCTCCTGAGCACTTCTCTATGCTCCTTCTAGGCTTACTCCCACAACTCATCTGTACTAAGGACACAATTGTCCTCTTGTATTTCAATCCTCAGTTGAAATACTAGATCCCTGGCCACACTTCATTCCTTCTTAGAAACCCTCACTAGTTTCCTTCATCATTGTCTGCAAAGACTATGATCTTCTTGCTGAGATATCTCTCTTCTATCTGTTGCTACCTCTTGCATGCAGTTTCTCCTCCCAAAGTAGATATCTCTGACAGAGACCTCACTGCTCAGGCTACAAGCCTCTTCTTCTCTTGCATGCAAAGCAACTTAACTCATAAATCTCCTCTACAGGTCGTCTGTCTGTCTTCTTGCCTTCTCAAGAACATTCCTTCTCTGATACCAAAATGATGCAAGCAAAAATACGAGTAGCTATTAATGCTACTAGCACTTAGTTGCAAGCTCAAACCTTCTCTTCTGTGTCTACGGGAAAAACAAACTGTCCTATGACTTTGAACTTAAAATTTCCTTTCCATGGAACCACCAAGTCCTTTCACTGTATAATATCACTTCATCGCATTCTCCTAAGGGCGATTTACTTCCCGGGTATTTCAAGTTTGCACATAATGACGATTTTCCATTGTCTTTGCTCCAAATATCACAGATTAACCATAACCTGGTCAATAATTCAATGCCTGGGAGTCCTCTTTCACCATGCAATCATTCAATTTATCTGTTGTTCAACGTTTCCTCTGCCCATCAATGTCGATTTCCATTCATTTACTTTGGTCACTCCTTGACCACACACATTTATGGATTTAATCTTGCCAATACACAACTCAGAACCTCAATTATATATAGAATTCATGATCTTGCTTAACGCAGAGCATATTCAAGCCATAAAACAAATCCAGCATTAAATCTAACCCAACACGATTTGATCCAACATTAAACACATAGGTATTTTAATTAATAACCAAAACAATGAACCCATTCTCAATGGACATTTTAGGATTATTCACTCACACACAAAACTCTGATCTCTTAGTTGCAGAGTATTTCATCACCTCTCCTTTAAGTCTTCAATGAAGAATTTTGTGCCCATTTCTCGTATGTATAGGCACTGTCATCTAACGAGTTGAGTCTTGTTTCTCCAAGGTTGATCACACACATAAAACCCTCCATCGAATTCTCAACTTGAATTTGAGTTTACTCTGTTTATATAGAATTCCCATTTGCCTATCTTGCATACAAACATCACATGTACACAAATTTTCCCCCATTTGTCTCAAATCCTTAACTCAAGATTTATTCCTCTCACATTAAAATATTTCTCTTATTTATCATAATTATGAATTCACATATTCAAATTGGAGTTACATAGTCAACACAGAGACAATTCCATAATGAAAACTTCAATTCATTAACAAATCTGTACACACAATTCTATTCAAATCTCTCACTCCTCACTCCTCTCTATGGCTTGATTTGATATTCCATGGCCACCTCCCTATTGAACTCTCCTTTTCTCTCTCTACTCTCTCTACTTCCTTTTTCTTCTATTGCCAAAACAGAATTGAGCTTCCCCATCTCTTACCACTAACTCCTAACATTCAACAACTAAATCTATTCTTAGAAAGTTACATTCATGTCTTCTATGACTCATCTAACTACTAACTGATAATAAGTAGTTAACTACTAATTGTTAATAAGTAGTTGTCTACTTGAGTCATCCCATCTCTTAAGGGATTGGTTACATGACTCATTACTCATGGACATTTAACCACTAATCTAGATACATCTCCTATCAACTCTTTACTAGGAAATTAAAACATTTTGTACATTGAAATTACAATGGCCCCTCCTTGGCCTGATGTCTAGACCTTTAGGTGTGTCTAGACATTGATACATGCCCTTGGAAGCCAATGCTCGTGCATCAGCTTGTATGAGAGCATTCTTCCCAAGTTGCAATAGCAACCAGGTCTAAAATTTTGAGATGAAATACAATGAAAGGGGGATGAACAACAATTAGCATCAACATTCCAGATTATTAACGAAGTTTCTGTTGTAACAAAAAAAAGTAGAAGCTTTTGAAAGATCCCGTTGAAGCAAACGAAGATTGTTGAAGAAATTGCCTCTATAAGAATTGCAAAGCATAAGCGTAGTGAAAAAAGTGAATCCCATTGTGTAGAAACAGATGTGGATGATGTAATTGAATTGGATGATATAATTGCATTCGATGTCAAAAGTTGTAAGCCTAGCTGAGACTTAGACCATCAGACCATCATGTTATGAATTTTGTAAGCCAAAAGAGTCATTGCTAATTAATATTAATATCGTTACCGATCATAATTAAGTCATAATTAAGAGGGATTGTTGAAACTTAGTAATTACTCTCGATAAAAACATATTTAATGTGGTAGGTGATAAGCTTCTAAATAAGCAAACTTCTTGTTATTAGTCTAACTCTAGAGAATTCATAGAAGCTCTAGATATTTGAAGGATACTCTAAATTATTCCTCCTTATTTTTTAGTTGTTCAATTTGTTGTTCTCTTACTCTCAAGCTTGAATTATTTTGGTGAAAATCAAACCTAGCTTTGAGCTATTCTAAGTGTCATTATTATAAACCCTCGAGTCCCAAAGTTGGGTTAGGTGAGCTTTGAACTAGCTACATCCCCAAAAGTACATTTTTAACAATACACTATCATAACTGATCACACCACCAACTCTGGATGTTCATACCTTTTATCATAGGTTGATAATCATATTTTTAATCCAATGATCTAATATTTATTTTCAATTAATAATAATAATAATCTATTTTTAAGATCACTGCTAAGCCACACCAAATTGGTGTATGAGACCCCCTTGTTTATGGGACAAGAGACCTCTTCCGCCCAACGATTTGACTAATAAAATCTACGGAGGTATACATACCCTACCCCCTCTGAATTTAAACTTGTGACCTCTTAAGAAGAAACACAAATTATTAATATAATAATAATATATTATGAATTTTTATACAGTAATATGTTTTGATATGAAAAAGTCTCTTTTGACATTTGTCTACAAACCCAATTACGGACTGTCTGTGTCATGTGTGCTTTCCTTTTTCGTTGCATCAGAGCCAACAATTCATCACTATATTAATTTATTCATTTGCTATTTCACGTTTTTCCCTGCATAAAAAACAATCCAAATCTAAAAAAATTGACGAAATGCATAAGATAAATTTTGCCTCTGTTAGATCTCTGCTGCGACCGTTCAAAATCATTGATTTTTATATCCTTTAAATTCGACGCTGTTGTTCTTGAGCCCCTTCTTAAAATCGTCTTCGAATAGCCTTTTCATTTCCTTGGCAAACTCTTTAGAGCACTGAGAACAGCGGATCGGCTTTGATAGCCACATATTACAAGGTTTTCTTGTTTGCGAGGGTTTTACTAAATTTGAAGACTAGGTTTGTTTTGCAGAGAAGCAGAAAGAAGGATTATTTTTTGTCTTTTTCTTTGTTTCTTTCGCATTTGAAAAACAACCCTGAAACTTGAAAGTCAATGGCGGCCAATTCAAGGTAGCAAAATCCAGCGAAGTTTTGAACAGAGAAACCCTTACTGATAGTCGATATCAACCAACTCACGCAGCGTCCTACGGCGCTGGGATTTGAACTGCCGAACCTTTGAGCTTTTAAAGCTATATGTTTGCTCGAACGAGCTCATATGTCTTCTGTATTCTACCTCCCACATGATGTCTCTCGTTTTTCCAGATGTCGACATGAATAGGCTTGGAGGTCCTTTAGAAGATCTTGAAAACCTGATGAATATAGAATGGAGTTAGTTAAACTTTTTTATTTTTTTTAAGGGAATTTGGTGATGTAAATTTGGATAAAATCTTTATTTGTTGTTTTTAAATTGCATTTTTGAATGTATAAATAGATTCAGCTTGATGAAAAATCTGTGAAACACTTTGATTATATAAACTTAACCACTCAAACCTACAAATTGAACCATTCCTCACAAAATTTTCAAAAAAATAATAAAAAAACAATAAAAAAACAATAAAAAAACAAAAAATCTAAAAAAATAATAAAAACACAAAAAATACAACTTTTAAACTATGCTTAAGTACCATATATGTCATATAGTTAAATATAAATGGCAAATCACATTCTTAAGACTTTAGAATGCTCTGCCGCAAAGTCAACAATTCACTTTGATGTAGAGCCCTCCTTTGGATTGGAGGAGACTCCTCATGCCGCCCATCAATCACAAAATTTTACACAACCATTTCAAATCTACAATGGACGCTCCCATTTGATCGTTGGAGGAAAAAATTCTGGAGCTGACATATCCCGATGAAGATTAAACTCATCATTTGGCTCTCCATTGATTGCAAAATAAATACTTGGGATATCCTCCGAAAAAAAAGGTGGATCAACCCTAGCTTCTGTCATCTTTTCCGCAGCAAAGAGGAATTGGCTTTACATTTATTTGTTTGTTGCCCATTTACTAGATGCGTCTGGGCTCGGATATCAGATGCACTTCATTTATCACTAACCTGGGATGGGCCCTCACTCCTCGTGATCTAGGTGGATATCAGTGGCCACCCATCTTTTCCAACTGGCTCAAAACAATTTTCTGGCAATTTTTGTAATTCACTATTTTTAACAGTTTTTAACTTTCACGACTATTTTGAGGGCCTAAATGAAGGATTTTTGGGATCAAGCTTCTCTATGATAGCCAAAGGCTATGATTGATCCTCCTAAATGAATCTCCTCGACGATACCTTTCCAACGAGCTATCGTGCGCCCCAAATGAAAATCGTATGCCAAAGTTACGCCCCCAGGAAGTTGATACACCAAACTACCCAAAACAGGGTCCACAAAATTGTTGGTTTTTCATCTTCCAGGGTTAGGGTTTTGGATTTTCTTTATGATTAAAAGGCCTTTGGAGCCTCATTGTAAAATCATCTTCTTGCGAATGCGAGTAGCCGTCACATCTCTTCTCAGAGATAAACTGTCACCATTCTAGCGAGTCTTTCACTCTGTATTTTTATAGTCTTTGTACATTTTCGCTCATTAATAGAAAATTGTGTATTACTGTATCTCTGTGTTTATGGTTGCATCTTTGATACATTTCTGTTATATTATTGGATATCCGCGATATCTCTGTGCATTTCTTTATTATATCTCCGTTCTCATTTCGTGCCGAAAATAATCAGGATCAGTGGTATCAGAGCAGGCTGCTCTTGATTGTTTTTTTTTTTTTTCTTTAGTGCATGTCCCCGACGAGGTCTGATTATAACAAGTTGGGTCTCGAGCTTGTCTCTCTTGAAGACAATCACTCTCGCACACCCAAGAAACCCTCCATGGCAGAAAAAAAGAAAAACGATGGAGCAACCGATTCTATCAATCTGTTGCTTGAGCAAGTTCTCACGCGACAAAGAGATGAAATGATGGAGAATTTTTCCCACATCCTTCAACGTCCGCCGATAGAAGCAGACACATCTTCATCAAGCAGAAACTTTGGAGGCACGTCTCCTTTCAAGGTACAAGTTAATTTTGATATTCCTATATTTGAAGGACAAATAGATGCAGATGCCCTAGAAAAATGGTTAAATCTGCTAGAAGGTTATTTCTCTGTTCAT
>SNQJ01S0115091.1:28110-40811 GCA_010110895.2 Picea sitchensis
TCAACTGCTGAGGATGATGAATCCAAAAGAAATAAGAAAAGTCCTTCTAATGAGAAAGAAAATAGGAAAGAATATTATTTGGTTTCTTCCTTATCTAGTTCAGTTTCCATGGGTCCGAAAACTTGGTTTGTAGATAGTGGTGCATCAAAGCACATGACATGGTACAAGGAGATCGTCTCAGATTTTGAGACAAAATGTTTTGCAGAGCAGGTCGATCTTGGGGATGAAAAATGTTACAAGATAAAGGGAGTAGGCTCTATCTCCTTCAGATTGGAATATGGGGCTAGACTTCATGTTGATGAAGTATTATATGTTCTGGGGCTCAAGAAGAATCTAATATCAGTTGCAACCCTTGAGGACAAGGGATATTGGGTGATATTCAAGGACATGAAGGCACTACTATGGGCTAAAGGTAGTCACTTAAGTACAACATAACCCATTGGAACTCACAGTGGAGGATTGTACGTTGTGTCAGGACAGTGAGTTCAGGCATTGGCTCATGAGGCGGCTAGCTCCAATGAGTTGTGGCACATAAGACCTGGACATATTCATTACAAATCTCTTCCAGATCTACAGAACATGGTATTTGGCATGCCATCTATTTCTCTTAGTAAAAATGAAATTTGTAAGGGATGCATGCTAGGTAAAAATATAAAGAAAACATTTCCTAGTAGTGACAACAGAGCGCAGGGCATCTTAGATCTGGTTCATTCTGATGTATGTGGTCCCGTGTCATCTCCCTCTCTCAGTGGTTGTTTGTATTATGTCATTTTTATTGATGATTACTCAAGAAAATGTTGGATATATTTTCTTAAAGCTAAAAATGACACATTTGATAAATTCAAAGAGTATAAAGCCTTTATTGAAAAACAGATAGAGAAACACATAAGAATCCTTAGAACAGACGATGGAGGATAGTTTGAATCTCTTTAGTTTGAGGATTTATGCAAGTCAACATAAATCAATAGACACTTGATCGTGCCATATAAGCCTCAACAAAATGGTGTTGCTGAGAGGAAAAAACATGAATATTTGTGAGGCAACAAAAGCAATGATGTTTGACCAAGATCTGCCAAACTCTTTATGGGAAGAAGCTACCTCCACTACCGTGTATATTCAGAACAGGTGTCCACATGCTATCTTGAAGGAAAAGACTCCTAAAGAGGTATTTGAAGTGATCAAACCTGAAGTAGGGAATCTAAGGATATTTGGATGTCATGTGTATATTCATGTCCCTAAGGAAAAGAGGACAAAGATGGAACCCTCAAGCAAGAAAGGGGTTTTTTTGGGGTACTGTGAGAACTCCAAGGCTTATAGGATTTATGTACTAGGTCAGAGGAAAATAGAGGTAAGCAGAGATGTGACTTTCCATGAGGAAACCACATTTAAGAAATGCAGAGAGCTTTAGCAGGATTCATAAGCAGTTCAACCAGCTTCACCCTCTTCTGAAAATGAAGAGTCAGATGATCAAAGGGAGGAACCTCATGAAGGGCTAAGTAATGAGCCCCTAGAACTCGCTGAAGTGTTAGAAAGAACTCTTGAAGAACCTCCAGCCAAAAGGAAGCCAGAGTGCCTTAAAGAAATAGTGCGGAAAGCATAAAAGATAACTGCTCCCAAAGGAACTTTTAGGGAAAGGAAGAAACCTGATAGGTTTGGAGGCTATGTTGCACTCATGAGAAACATTAGTGATGCCGGACCTTCTTCATTTGAAGAAGCAGATAAATTACAAGTATGAAAGGATTGCATGCTTGAGGAATACATGACTATTATAAAGAACAATGTTTGGGACATTGTGTCGAGGCCAAAAGACAAATCAATGGTTTCTTCCAAATGGATCTATAAGATAAAAAGTGCAGTTGATGGAAGTGTGGAAAATTTCAAAGCAATATTTGTAGCCAGAGGCTTCACTCAGAAAGAAGGAATCGACTACGAAGAGAATTTTGCTCATGTAGACAGGTATACCTCTATTCGAGCTATTATTTCTTTAGCTTTTGTATTTGGTTGGAAGCTACATCAGATGGATGTAAAAACAACATTCTTGAATGGAAAGATTGAACAGGAGGCATTTGTGGAACAACCAGATGGTTTTATAATGCATAACAAAGGAAATCATGTATGCAAGCTAAGGAAGGACTTGTATGGTCTTAATCAGGCTCCCAAAGTTTGGTATGACATGATTGATGAATTTCTTAAAAGCCTGGGCTTTCAGAAAAGTGATGGTGATGCAAATCTGTACTTCAAGGTAAGAGGTAACCAACCTGTTATACTAATCCTGTATGTTGATGATCTATTTCTAACAGGAGATGAAGGGATAATAGCCTGGTGTAAGTGGGAGCTAACCTCAGAATTCGAAATGAAAGACTTAGGCTTGATGCATTACTTCCTAGGATTGGAAGTGTGGCAAAGACAGGGCGAGATATTTATGGCACGAGGAAAATACACAGTGGATGTACTAAAGAGGTTTGGTATGATGGATTGCAAATCCATGTCTACTTCAATGGTTACCAACCTGAGGAAGCTGCATGATTCTAATACAGGTTCAGATTTGGTGGATCCCACCATGTATAGGCAACTGATTGGATCATTGATGTACATGATCCACACTAGGCCATATATATGCTATGCAATGATTGCAGTGAGTCAGTTCATGACTGAACCGAGACAGAGACACTGGGTGGAAGCAAAGCACATTTTGAGATATCTCAGAGGGACCATTACTTATGGTCTGAGATATACATCCAGTGGTGGTTTATTTTTGCATGGGTATGCAGATGCTGACTAGGCAGGAAGCCCAGTGGATCAGAAGAGTACTTCCAGCTACTTCTTCAGTTTAGGATCCACTATGATCTCTTGGTCAAGCCAAAAGCAGGGATCCATTGCATAGAGTACATCAGAGGCCTAGTAAATTGCAACAAGTGATGCTAGCAAGGAAGTAGTATGGCTCAGAAAATTGGTTTCTGGGTTGTTTTGTGACAAGTTCGAGACGATGGTGGTTCATTGTGATAATCAAAGTTGCATAAAATTTATAGAGAACCTGATATTTCACGACAGGTCAAAACATATTGACATGAGCTACTACTACATCCGAGACTTGGTCTAGAGAAAAACTTTAAAGTTACAGTACATAGCCACGAGCGAGCAGGTAGCTGATATCCTGCCCAAGTCTCTAAACTCGAGATAGTTTGTGCAGCTGAGAGGCAAGCTTGGTGTGGCTGAGAATGACTCCCTCACTGAGAGGGAGTGTTAAATTTGGCAACAGCAACAACCATTCTCCAATGAGAGGCCATATGGGCCACCTAGAGGCTAGCCAAGGAGATTTGGAGAATCAACCAGTCTTGTGAGGTATTGACAAAAGCCAGGGGAAACATACAACCTCTGTGAGTCAAACCAAAAGTCAGGATGAATGAGATGCTATGTGAGTCTAATGCAAACGTCAAGGGGAACATACAACCTCTGTGAGCATAGATAGTCTAGTGAAAAAGTCAAGGGGAACGTACGACCTATGTGAGCATAGACAGACTAGTGCAAAAGTCAGGGGGAACTTACGACCTCTGTGAGCCTAGTCAAACCTTGTGAGCCATGACCAAAATTCAAGGCATCTGGAAAAAGTTAGGTTGAATATAAAAATCCTTTGAGCTTGAAACAAACGATATTCTTAATATTGCAAATGATGTAATTGTATTGATCTTGTGCGTTGGCACGTGTAACCATTATCCACCATGAAGAGAATTTCAAATTTCCTTGTCAAGAGTTGTAACTTAAGTCTTGAGTCTAGCTCTATTTTAGAACTAAACTATAATGTTGAGTTGAAACTAAAGTCTTGAGTCTCGTTCTATTTTAGAACTAATGTGTAATGTTGAGTTGCAACTAAAGTCTTGAGTCTAGTTCTATTTTAGAACTAAAGTGTATTGTTGAGTTGCAACTAAAGTCTTGAGTCTAGTTCTATATTAGAACTAAAGTGTAATGTTGAGTTTCAACTAAAGTCCTAAGTCTAGTTCTAAGTTTGAACTAAATCATGTCAGTATCAAGTCTAGTTCTAAGTTCAAACTAAAGTGTAATGTTGAGTTGTAACCAATCTCAAGTCTAGTTCTAAGTTTGAACTAAAGTGTAATGCTGAGTTGTAACCAATCTCAAGACTAGTTCTAAGTTCGAACTAAAGTACGAAGCTGAGTTATGACTAAAGCATGCAATCAGGTTACTATTTAGAGCCTCTCCTCTACCCCTTTTCAGACTATATAAGAATAGGTCAAATCCTCTCTTCAACACAGTTTTGCAACACAATTTTGAAACATAGTTTTCATATGCAGGTTGAAGGTGAAGTAATAGAGGATCACATCAGTGATAAAGAGGGAGCATATTAGAGGTGTATTTCAGCAAGGTATTTTAAGTCATTGTCAGGTCAGAGTCATCTTAGCAAGCTCTTTGAGAGTAGAACATTCATGGTGGATATTTGTAAGATATCTTACATTATTAATGCAATAAAGGACTATTGTTTTTTGGGGTTTTTCTGCTTGTACAGGGTTTCCCCAGGGTATACGTGTCGTTTATATGAATGTTTACTTATCTACATATTTATTTCTATTCGATTATGATTTGGAATTGTTGAATTGTATTAAGTTGGAATCAAAGTATTGAAGAAAATAAAAGAATTAATGTGCATAAGTAATCAAGATGATAATTTAACATGGTATCAGAGCTTAGGGTGTGTTAAACGTGTTGAAGTGAAGCAACAGGTACACACAGTTCCAAGGAAGCTTCATTACGTTTCCAGTGTGAGGACCATGACATCCTCCATTTTAGTCAGGGCCGAAGATAGGCTCAAAGGAGATACCAAATTTAATGTGTGGAAGCTTTGTATAACAAATATCTTGCAAGCGCATGATCTTGAACAGTATGTGAACACAATGGTGGAGGAACCAAGAAATAATGCAGGAAGAACGATGTATGCTAGGTAAAAATATAAAGAAAGCATTTCCTAGTAGTGACAACAAAGCTTGGGGCATCTTAGATCTGGTTCATTCTGATGTATGTGGTCCCATGTCATCTCCCTCACTCAATGGTTGTTTGTATTATGTCATTTTTATTGATGATTACTCAAGAAAATGTTGGATACATTTTCTTAAATCTAAAAGTGACACATTTGATATATTCAAAGAGTATAAAGCCTTTATTGAAAATCAAATAGGGAAACACATCGAAATCCTTAGAACAAACAATGGATGAGAGTTTGAATCTCTTCAGTTTGAAGATTTCTACAAGTCAACAGAAATGAAGAGACACTTGATCGTGCCATATAACCCTCAACAAAATGGTGTTGCTGAGAGGAAAATCAAGACTATTTGTGAGGCAGCGAAAGAAATGATGTTTGACGAGGATCTACCAAATTATTTATGGGCAGAAGCTACCTCCACTTCCGTGTATATTCAGAATAGGTGTCCACATGCTATCTTGAAAAACAAGACTCCTGGAGAGGTCTTCTTAGGGATCAAACATGAAGTAGGGCATCTAAGGATATTTGGATGTCATGTGTATATTCATGCCCCTAAGGAAAAGAGGACAAAGATAGAACCCTCGGGAAAGAAAGGGGTTTTTGTGGCGTACAGTGAGAACGCCAAGGCTTACAAGATTTATATACTAGGTTAGAGGCAAATAGAGGTAAGTAGAGATGTGACTTTCCATGAGGAATCTGCATTTAAGAAATGCAGATAGCTTCAACAGGATTCAGAAGCAGTTCATCTAGTTTCACCCTCTTCTGAAAATGAAGAGTGAGATGATCAGAGGGAGGAACCTCGTGAAGGGACAAGTAATGAGCCCCTAGAACCCACTGAATTGTTAGAAAGAACTCTTGAAGAATATCCAACCAAAAGGAAGCCAGGGTGGCTTAAAGAAATAGTGCGGGAAGCAGAAAAGATAGCTGCTCCCAAAGTTTGGAGGCTATGTTGCACTCATGAGCAGCATTAGTGATGTTGGACCTTCTTCATTTGAATAATCAGATTAATTACAAGTATGGAAGGATTCCATGCTTGAGGAATATAGGTCTATTATAAAGAATTTTTTTTTGGGACATTGTGTCGAGGCCAAAAGACAAATCGATAGTTTCTTCCAAATGGATCTATAAGATCAAACATGCAGTTGATGGAAGTGTGGAAACGTTCAATGCAAGATTTGTAGCAAGAGGCTTCAATTAGAAAGAAGGAATCGAGTACGAAGAGACTTTTTCTCCTGTAGCCAGGTATACCTCCATTCGAGCTATTATTTCTTTAGATTCCATACTTGGTTGGAAGCGACATCAGATGGATGTAAAAACCACATTGTTGAATGGAAAGATTGAACAAGAGGTCTTTGTGGAACAACCAGATGGTTTTATAATGCATAAAAAAGGCACTCATGTATGCAAGCTAAGGAAGGCCTTGTATGGTATTAAGTAAGCTTCTAGAGTTTGGTATGATAGGATTGATGACTTTCTTAAGAGCCTAGGCTTTCAGAGAAGTGTTGTCGATGCAAATCTGTACTTCAAGGTAAGAGGTAACCAACCTTCTATACTAATCCTATATGTTGATGATCTCTTTCTAACAGGATATGAAGGGATAATAGCTTGGTGTAAGAGGGATCTAACCTCATAATTCGAGATGAAAGACGTAGGATTGATGCATTACTTCCTAGGATTGGAAGTGTGGCAAAGACAGGGCGAGATATTTCTGTCATAAGGAAAATACACAGTGGATGTACTAAAGAGGTTTGGTATGATGGATTGCAAATCCATGTCTACTACGATGGTTACCAACCTGAGGAAGCTGCATTATTCTGATACAAGTTCAGATTTGGTGGATCCCACCATGTATAGGAAGTTGATTGGATCATTGATGTACATGATCCACACTAGGTCTGATATATACTATGCAGTGATTGCAATGAGTTAGTTCATGACTGAACCGAGACATAGACACTGGGTGGCAGTAAATCACATCTTGATATATCTCAGAGGGATCAATACTTATGGTCTGAGATATCCATCTAGTGGTGGTTTGTTTCTACATGGGTATGCAGATGCTGACTGGGCAGGAAGGTCAGTGGAACGGAAGAGTACTTCTGGATACTGCTTCAGTTTAGGATCCACTATGATCTCTTGGTCAAGCCGAAAGTAGGGATCCATTGAACAGAGTACAACAGAGGCTGAGTACATTTTAGCAAGTGATGCTAGCAAGGAAGTAGTATGGCTCAGAAAATTGGTTTCTGGGTTGTTTGGTGACAAGCTTGAGACGACGGTGGTTCACTGTGATAAGAAAAGTTGCGTAAACTTGACAGAGAACCTGATATTTGACGACAGGTCAAAACATATTGACATGAGGTACCACTACATCGAAGACTTGGTCCAGAGAAAAACTGAAAGTTACAGTACATAGCCACGAGCGATCAGGTAGCTGATATCTTGACCAAGCCTCTAACCTCGAGAAAATTCGTGCAGCTGAGAGGAAGGCTTGGTGTGGCTGAGAATGCCTCCGTCACTGAGAGGGAGTGTTAAATTTGGCAGCATCGAAATTCATTCTCCAATGAGAGGACATATGGGCCACCCTGAGGCTAGCTAGGGAGATTTGGAGAATCAACCAGTCTTGTGAGGTATTGACAAAGGCCAAGGGGAACGCACAACCTCTGTGAGTCAAACCAAAAGTTAGGACAAATGAGATGCTATGTGAGTCTAATGCAAAAGTCAGGGGGAACGTACAACCTCTGTGAGCATAGATAGACTAGTGCAAAATTCAGAGGGAACACAACCTCTGTGAGCCTAGTCAAACCTTGTGAGCCATGAGAAAAAGTCAAGGCACATGATAGAAACAAACAATATTCCTAATATTGCAAATGATGTAATTGTATTGATCTAGTGCGTTGGCACGTGTAAACATTATCCACCATGAAAAGAATTTTGAATTGCCTTGTCAAGAGTTGTAACTAAAGTTTTTAGTCTAGTTCTATTTTAGAACTAAAGTGTAATGTTGAGTTGCAACTAAAGTCCCGAGTCTAGTTGTATTTTAGAACTAAAGTGTAATGTTGAGCTGCAACTAAAGTCTTGAGTCTAGTTCTATTTTAGAACTAAAGTGTAATGTTGAGTTGCAACTAAATTCTTGAGTCTAGTTCTATATTAGAACTAAAGTGTAATGTTGAGTTGCAACTAAAGTCTTAAGTGTAGTTCTAAGTTCGAACTAAAGCATGTCAGTCTCAAGTCTAGTTCTAAGTTCGAACTAAAGTGTAATGCTGAGTTGTAACCAATCTCAAGTCTAGTTCTAAGTTTGAACTAAAGTACGAAGTTGAGTTATGACTAAAGCATGCAATCAGGTTACTATTTCGAGCCTCTTCTCTACCCCTCTTCATCTTATATAAGAAGAGGTCGAATCCTCTCTTCAACACCGTTTTGCAACACAATTTTGAAACATAGTTTTCATATGCAGGTTGAAGGTGGAGTAATAGAGGAGCACATCACTGATAAAGAGGCAACATATCCGAGGTGTATTTCAGGAAGGTCTTTTAAGTCTTTGTCAGGTCAGATTCATCTTGGCAAGCTCTTTGAGAGAAAAACACTCATGGTGGATATTTCTAAGAGATCTTACATTATTAATGCAATAAAGGAATATTGTTTTTTGAGGTTTTTCTCCCTGTACAGGGTTTCCCCAAGGTATATGTGTTGTTGATGTGCATGTTTACTTATCTACATAGTTATTGCTATTCAATTATGATTTGGAGTTGTTGAAGTGTATTAAGATGCAATCAAAGTATTGGATAAAATAAAAGAATTAATCCGCATAAGTAATCGAGCTCATAATTTAACATGGTATCATAGCCTAGGGTGTGTTAAACGTGTTGAAGTGCAACATCAGGTACACATAGATCCAAGCAAGCTTGATTAAGTTTCCAGTGTGGGGACCATGACATCCTCCATTTCAGTCAGGGCCGGTGATAGGCTCGAAGGAGCTACCAACTTTAATGTGTGGAATCTCCGTAAAACAAATATCTTGCAAGAGCATGATATTGAGCAGTATGTGACCACAGTGGTGGAGGAACCAATGAATAATGCAGGAAGAACGACATTAAGGAAGAGTCAAGAAAAGGCCAAGTGAATCATCTTTGACTCAATCAAAGACAGTATAATGCTGCAATGAATTCGTTGATGATTGCCAAGGACTGTATGTATACCTTGGTGAATCTGTATGAGAAACATGATCCAAGTCAGAAGAGGACACTTAAGCACAAGATTACGTATTTGAAGATGGAGAAAGGTGAACCAGTGGCATCGTTTTGTTCCAGGATAGCTCTGATTAGAGATCAGATTTTGGTTACAGGGGTGACAGTGGACGATCATGATTTAGTGCAGGCCATTTTTGGTGGTCTTCCTTCTTCATGGGAGATCTTCATATCTAGTGTAAGTGGGAGAAATATTCAACCCACGTTTGAGACGTTATGGCATGATTGCCTCCAGGAGGAGAGTCGCACAACTATCAGGAGTGAGCCAACGGAATAAGAGCACTCAACTTTAGCATCAAGATTCAAGGGAAAGAAGAAAGACACTTTCCAGAAAGGCTCTCAGTGGAAGCCAAACATCAAAGGTACATTCAAAGGAAATAATATTGATACATCTAAGATTAAATGATTTAGTTGTAATAAGTTGGGTCATTTTGCTAAAGATTGTTGGTTTAGAAAGAAATATCCTAGGAAAGGGAAACATCATACCTCAACTGTTGAGGATGATGAATAACCCATATAACATCATGCCATATAACCCTCAACAAAATGGTGTTGTTGAGAGGAAAAACAAGACTATTTGTGAGGCAGCGAAAGCAATGATGTTTGACCAGGATTTGCCAAATTCTTTATGGGAAGAAGCTACCTCCACTGCCGTGTATATTGAGAACAGGTTTCCACATGTTATATTGAAGGATAAGAATCTTGAAGAGGTCTTCTCATGGATCAAACCTGAAGTAGGGCATCTAAGTATATTTGGATGTCATGTGTATATTCATGTCCCTAAGGAAAAGAGGACAAAGATGGAACCCTCAGGCAAGAAAGGGGTTTTTGTGGGGTACAGTGAGAACTCCAAGGCTTACAAGATTTATGTTCCAGGTCAGAGGCAAATAGAGGTAAGCAGTGATGTGAATTTCCACAAGGAAGCCACATTTAAGAAATCCAGAGAGCTTCATCAGGATTCAGAAGCAATTCAACCAGCTTCACCCTCTTTTGAAAATGAATATTGATATGATTAGAGGGATGAACCTTGTGAAGGGCTAAGTAATGAGCCCCTATAACCCGTTGAAGTGTTAGAAAGAACTCTTGAAGAACGTCCAACCAAAAGGAAGCCAGGGTGGCTTAAAGAAATAGTGCAGGAAGCAGAAAGGATAGCTGCTTCCAAAGGAACTTTCAAGGAAAGAAGTAGCTTCATAGGTTTGGGGGCTATGTTGCCCTCATGAGCAACATTAGTGATGCCGAACCTTCTTCATTTGGAGAAGCAGATAAATTAGATGTATGGAAGGATGCCATGCTTGAGGAATATAGATCTATTATAAAGAACAATGTTTGGGTTATTTTGTCGAGGCCAAAAGAAAAATCAATGGTTTCTTCCAAATGGATCTATAAGATCAAACATGAAGATGATGGAAGTGTGGAAAAGTTTAAAGAAATATTTGTAGCCAGAGGCTTCACTTAGAAAGAAGGAATCAACTACGAAGAGACTTTTGCTCCTGTAGCCTAGTATACCTCCATTCGAGCCAGGTATAGGACGCGGGAAACTCGAACCTGCATTTCCATCCATGCTAATAAATCTCCCGCAACAAAACAAAGTTCAAGAAAATGATATATTTTCATGCTCGTAGATATTTACCAGCAGAAAACTGGCCGTTGATTGTCTGAATGATATCTTGGAGAGTTTTATTGAGTAGTAGGTCTCTTTCAATCGAAATATTGACTTCTCCGCATAAGCACTTCCACATATTGGAATTAAGATGCTTTGTTATACCTGCACAGAAATAACAACAACCCCACTGAGAATTGAGATGATAGCCCTCATCTCCACCAGTGAAATAACAATAACTGTGGAAATACATACATTCACGGCAATAACTGTTGAAGCAACATTTCCCCATAAGCACAGCATCTTTCATTATTTTCTTGCATATAGGGCAGTTCAATTCTGCTGGAATTTGCAGGCCGCCATAAACCCTATTGTGAATAGCAGGTGTCGTAATTGCATTTCCATAAATGCAATTACCTTAACTTAACTTCTTTGACCGCGGGTACACTGCAAGAAATTGCATAAATTGTAATTGGATTTCCATAAATTAATTGTTAAGGATGTCCGAAATTGTTCATAACTTTTTGAACTGAATCTCTTGTATTCAGAACTTGGGATGAATCTGCATACACATCTCCTCCAAAATCATCCTCCTCCTCTTTCATTGTCTCATCGCACTGCATGCATGAATGACTCGTCTGTTTATACACATCACCCAACAAAATATATACGCAATAAGCAATTAAATAAGCACAAACCAACTTAATATATACGCAAGTAAATACTCACAAACCAATTTACCTGCTGCATCTGAGAAGCAGAAGTTTGTGCAGAAACAAAGTATTTGCCATGTGTTTCCTTTTCTTTACCGATATTTATCACATCATTTTCTCTGCATGCATTAATTGACACAAACAGGCAATGTATTTCTATTTTGAGTACATCATGATACCATAAATAGTATGGAGATATTAAAACCTACAATTTCCTGCCATCTTCAAATCTTACCAATATTCAACAACAAACATCCTTACAAAAACTATTAAGACATGGCTATTACTAATTGAATCCAAGTACTGATAAAGAAATGGCTATTATTCAATATTAAGACAGGGCTATTACTAATTGAGGCCAAGTACTTATAAATTTATGCATGTAGTCATTTTGCCCCCATGATGGTTAGTAGCTTTTTAAACTGAATCTCTTGTATTCAGAACTTGGGATGGATCTGAATAAACATCTCCTCCAAAATCCTCCTCCTCCTCTTTCATTGTCTCATCACACTGCATGTATGAATGACTTGTTTGTTTATACACATCACCCAACAAAATATTGCAAATGATGTAATTGTATTGATCTAGTGCATTGGCACGTGTAAATATTATGCACCATGAAGAGAATTTTAAATTGCCTTGTCAAGAGTTGTAACTAAAGTCTTGAGTCTAGATCTATTTTAGAACTAAAGTGTAATGTTGAGTTGCAACTAAAGTCTTGAGTCTAGTTCTATATTAGAACTAAAGTGTAATGTTGAGTTGCAACTAAATTCATAAGTGTATTTCTAAGTTCGAACTAAAGCATGTTAGTCTCAAGTCTAGTTCTAAGTTCGAACTAAAGTGTAATGCTGAGTTGTAACCAATCTCAAGTCTCATTGTAAGTGGGAGCTAACCTCAGAATTCGAGATGAAATACTTAGGCTTGATGCATTACTTCCTAGGATTGGAAGTGTGGCAAAGACGGGGCGAGATATTTATGGCACAAGAAAAATACACAGTGGATGTACTAAATAGGTTTGGTATGATGGATTGCAAATCCATGTCTACTTCGATGGTTACCAACCTGAGGAAGCTGCATGATTCTAATACAGGTTCAGATTTGGTGGATCCCACCATGTATAGGCAGCTGATTGGATCATTGATGTACATGATCCA
>SNQJ01S0115092.1:0-18092 GCA_010110895.2 Picea sitchensis
CTTATCTCAACCATGTACTCAACATGTACCTCAACCAAAATCCCTCATCAATTTCATCATCCAAATATGATTTGTAGATCTGTAATAGACTTGATGTATATGATCACATTCCTGCAAACCTTCCTTAACTTTAAAAACAAAAGACTAGCATTTTCATCAAACTTTTCTTTAGTCTCACATGCCTAGTTTTGGATTAGTCAACAACCCTAACTTGAAGTAATCATAATTTTGAACCTGTAATGTATAAAGTTCTGA
This sequence comes from Picea sitchensis, assembly GCA_010110895.2. Taxonomy (NCBI): domain Eukaryota; kingdom Viridiplantae; phylum Streptophyta; class Pinopsida; order Pinales; family Pinaceae; genus Picea; species Picea sitchensis. The sequence continues at coordinate 256 of SNQJ01S0115092.1, forward strand.
AATTGATACACAATGTTCTTCAATGTGTGTTATGCAATTCCTCCAAGTGGCACTACTTGGAACCTCTCAGAAAAGGAGTTATAGAAAAAATGACATACCTTGCTGAATTCTGGCTTATTCTAGAGAGCGACTATTAAGAACCAAACATCAATATAGCATAGAAAAACCTCAGGAAAAGTACTCAACGCCTTGAAAAAGAGATAATTTTAGATAATAAGACTCTTCGAGGGGGAAACCTCCTTTTACCCCACTTAAATGTTCAAGTACAAGATGATTAGTCAACAACCCTAACTTGAAGTAATCATACTCTTGAACCTGTAATGTATAAAGTTCTGAAATTGATACACAATGTTCTTTCAATGTGTGTTATGCAATTCCTCCAAGTGGCACTACTTGGAACCTCTCGTAGTATGAGTTATAGAAAAATGACATACCTGCTGAATTCCCGGGCTTATTCCCAGAGAGAGCGACTATTAAGAACCAAACATCAATATAGCATGAAAACCTCAGGAAAAAGTACTCAACGCCTGAAAAGAGATAATTTTAGATAATAAGACTCTCTGATGGGAAACCCTTACCCCACTTAAATGTTCAAGTATGATTCAAAATGAAAATGTACAGTTTCAAAATGAAAATGTCTCCTGGTATATATAGGAGACTAGGAGGTATAATTACAACTAATACCTAAAGCCAACATAAATAAAATAACACATTAATCTAATATGCCCCACTATGGGTAATAACATTACTAATCTAATATGCCCAACTAAGGGGTAATGAGCCAATATTATGGCTTTCTAACATGCCCCTCCCCTTTGAGACAAGTGTTGTCCGCAACGCTTGAGTAACTCGATGCTTCTGTATAAAAGACCCATCTTCCAAGTGGAATCTTCAGCCGATAGTTTCTCCATTTAATGAGATAATTTGAAATGGATATATTCCTTAGTTGGAGAATTCTTGTATCAGTGATAGCTTCATGTTCAATATGATTTCTTCCTCGTCAAGTTCCTGCAATATAGTTTGAATTGGGATCTTGTTGCCTATAACCTTCTTTACATGAAACATGGAAAACTGGGTGTACTTCGTGAAGATGCAGGCAGCTCCAATTTGTATGCCATAGTACCCAATCTTTGCAACACCTTATATGGGCCATAGTACGTACAGGATAATTTATTATCCTTCTTGGCTTGCTTGAGGGACATATGTTTGTATGGTTGTAGTCTAAAATACCTAACTCCCTACTGCAAACTTCTTTCACTACGATGTTGATCTTCTGTTGTTTCCATGCGATTATGTACCATGGTCAGGGTTGTCCTTTAAGATTTGGAGAATTTGTTGTTGATTATCGATGATCTTCCACTACTTGAACCTTAGATTTTTCTTTTAGAGAAGAAGTGATGGAAGGAGGGTAGACCATAAAGTGCCATAAATGGTGTCATTTTTTGCAGGAAAGGAAGTGTTATACCACCATTCTGCCAAGGGTAACCATTTGAGCCATTGTATTTGTTTATCGTAGACAAATCAACTAAGGTAGCCTTCCCGTGACATTTGTTCATCATCTCAGTTTGTCCATCGATTAAGGATGATAGGATGAGCTATGAGCCAATTGAGTACCCAAACAAGAAAATAATTCTGTCCAAAATGTCTAGTGAATATGGGATTCTGTCAATGGCACAATCTTTGGGCTGAGATGTAGCTTTTGAAATGTCTCCATGAATGCGTGGCAATCGTACTAGCTTTGAAGGGGATGAGAGAGTGCAAAAAGTGCACGTACTTGGTCGTAAGATATCAACAATCACCATGATGACACTCTTTTCTCAGACTTTGGTAACCCTGTGATGAAATCCATGGAAACCCCTCCCAACATACCGGGACTTGGGATGGATAATGGTTGTAAAAGACCCGGGTCTTAATTGTTTCCACCTTATTTTGTTGGCAAAACCACACATTCTCACAAACCTTTGAACATTAGTTTTAAGGCCATCCCAAAAAATCCTCTTGACCTCTATATGGTAGGTTTAAAAATCTTGAGTGCCCTCCTAATCGAGAGGTGTGCAATTCCAATAGTACCTTTGTTTGAGTTACTGGGAGTTCTTACATAAATATAAGCAATCTTGTACCATAGCACTATTTTCCATGTAAATGCATCTGATGCACCGAATCCTGCTGCAAATCCTTTGAATGAGAGTCCACACTTTTTCATCATTTTCCATTCATCCATTGCTTCTATTATCCAATCAGGTTGGATGATCTAGATAGCACAAAGAAAGACCTCAACATCTTCATCCTTTCTTGAGAGCAGCATCCGCCACAACATTTTTCTTCCCTTTTATAGACGATTTCAAAATCATAGCCTCCAATATCTTGCTGTTACTTTGTTGTTCTTCTAAAGATAATCTTGTTCCAAGAAGTATTTAAGACTATGATGATTTGTTTTGACCTTGAAAGGCCGCAATGTATTAGGTAAGGACGCCATTTTTCAATGCATGTAGTATTGCCATCATTTCCTCTCACAAAATGGGTTTGTGTAAGTCCCTTCCTTGAGTGGTCGACTTTCAAAAAGCCAGGGGCCTTCTTCTTGCATTAGGACAGCACCACAATTCCATTTCCCCGAGTACTCATTCCACACACAACAAAGGTTTTGTGAAGTCCTGAGTGGTCAAGATGTGAGTTGTACACATCACCTCTTGTTGTTCAAAGTTTAGTTGCCTCTGAGTCCATGAAAATGTATGTCCTTCTTAGTTAGTGATGTTAAAGGTGCTGCTATTCTTCCATTGTTCCTAACAAACTTGCGGTAATAACAAGTCAAACCCAAAAATCCTCCAAAACATTAAAAAATCTTAAAGGATTTTTTAATGTTTTGGGAATCATCCAGTCCATCATGGCCTTAATATTATTAGGTCTACCTTGACACCTCTTCATGAGATACAATATGACCCAAAACATTTCCTACCTCCTTTAATTCAAAGAAACATTTGGATGGTTTGGCATATAGTTGTTGTTCTAGTAGTTGTAGCACTTTGTCAACATGTTGCACATGATCCTCCCAAGATTTTCATAGATTAGTATAATCAAAAATACTAACACAAATTTTCGAAGGAAGTGCTTTAGAAAATTGAATTCATCAACCCTTTGAATGTGGAGGGTGCATTTGTAAGGTGAAAAGGCATGACCAAAAATTCATAATGGCCTCATGAGTTCGGAATGTTGTTTTTGGGATATCTTCCTTCATTTTGACTGATGATACCCCTGAATGGAGATCCAATTTTTGTGAAATAGTTTGCTCCATGTAGCTCATCTAACACCCATCAATCACGGGAATGGAAAACTTCTATCTTTACAGTGATCTTGTTGAGCCTCTATAATTTGGACACATACCGCCATGAGCTATCTTTCTTGAATACCATTACCACCGGTGCAAGAGTAAGAACTTTGGCTATGTCTAATAATGCCAGCCTCTAACAATTCTTCAACCATGCGCCTAATTTCACTCTTCTGGGCACATAAGGGCATCTGTTGTATTGGCCTGATGTTAGATGAACACCCTGTGAATTAGGTGAATTTCATGATCAAGGATTTCCAGTGGGTGGAGACCTTTGGGAATATCTTCAAATACTTTGGAATGCTTATCAATGATCCTTTGGAGATCTTGAGAATAACAATGTCTTAGATGTTTGAACATCTAGTGAGTATATAGCTGTGCAATAATGCCTTGATGCCTCCTTTTCAATAATTTTTCATGCCAATAGATCTTATTACTCCTACCTTGCCAGGCTTCCCTATGATACCTCTCAACTCAATTTCTTTCCTTCCAATAAAATTTCATGAAAAGTTCTTGAAAATTAAAAGCCACTGTTCTTAATGATTGTAACCATTGATTCCTAGTACAACATATGCACCACCCATGGTATGAACTATTGGACTATTCATTACATATTCCCTCATAGTAAGATTGATATTATTGCATTTTCCCCGAAAGTAAATTGATAGTTCCTCCATCTGCAATCATTACTTGAAAGTCTGGCGCTGGATACAAAGCAATTGAGATCTTTTGGCTAATTTATAGTGAATGAAATTATTAGTATTGTCTTAATCAATTAGGACTATTACCTTTTTCTTTTGATGTATCCGTCTTGAGGCTCTTGAGGAGTGCTAATTCCAACCAATGCATTACATGATATCAGGGGATTCAACTCTTCAACAGACAAATTGCTTCTACGTTTTCATCTTGAGATGGTTCTTGTTCTTGTTCTTCTTCCTCTTCACAATCTATGTAGAATAATTTATTCACCACACTTATGTCCTCATCGTACTTGTTGTCACAATTAAAGCATAAACCTTTGTTTTTATTTCCTCCAATTGTTGAGGTGTCAACCCTTGTAGGTTGAGGTGTTTTAGATGTTAGGATAGGTCCTTCTAGTAGCCATAGTCGTATTTTTACTTTCAATTCTTGCCACCTTAAATGTATCTTCCAATGATTTGGGTTCCCAGCTTAACCTCATGTTGAACGTTATCCTTTAAATTTCCTATGAATACATCAATCAAGTGATCATCCGAATATCGGTTACTTTTATATTCAATCTTTGGAATTTCAATGTGCTTGTAACTCGAACCTCCTTTGTTTCTGAGATTTATCAACCTACAAAGACGGTATTGCCCCTTTGTATCCCATAGTGTTATCATTTCTCTGCGGAAAATTGTCCAAGTGACGCAGTGATTTGCTAGAACAAAGCCATCGTATACCAAACAAATTGGATTAGGTTCTAAATAATATAAAGAAGAAATTCGTACCTTTTGTGTATGTGGTACATTAAGTAGATCAAATCTAATTGCTCCATCCGGCATCCATGTGATTGGGTCCTTGCCATCAAACCGCCATGTCAATCTTAGGGAACGGTTGGTCTTCAAAACCAAAGTTGAGTTTCTCCATTCTTGATTCACCTTCCTTTGTGGTCTACACATCATGAATTTCATGTAATGCATTTTCACTTTCTTTGTGTGTCTTCTATGAAATTTTTTCGATCACTTCCATGATCTCCCCTTTTAAAACCATCTATCTTAGTGTCCAACTTAGCTTCCATTGAATCCATCTTAGTATTCAACTTAGCTTCCATTTAATGCATTTTAGTATCCAACTTAGCTTCCCATTGAATCCATCTTATTTTGTGGTTCATTTATGTCCCCACACATTTCTACCTTCATCCGTGAGTCCAAGTAGGATCGGATGCTTTTTGGTGTAGAAGTTCCCTTTGGGTGGCATGTTGGCCAAGTATCACTTTTGAACCTGATTTTCGAGTGGTTCTCGCTTAGACACATTTCCTTTCTATTGTATCTCCCAATTTTTGGCCCTCTGGATATGAAACTTTATATTATGTATATCTATGATATATCTTCTCTGTAATGCCACAATTCAAATCAAAATTGGATGTGCTATGAATTTACAAGAAGTTCCCCTACAACTTATTGATTTTGTCCCTTCCAGAGATCTCATAATTGTATAGTAGCCCCGCACAAAATAATTGATATAAAATTTGAAACTCGTACCCAAAAATACTATTGCACTATCCATGATCCAATGCACCAGTCCCATGCAATTTGATACTCTAGGAATAAGTTATGATTGTTTTACCCTGAATACATGTTTAAGACTAGTTATAGGACTATTAATGACACCTTATATCTTGGCTACAAAGGGTGTATCTACAACTTTAAGATGACCTAATCTGAAATTTATACCACAGATACACTACTAATTACTGTAAATGGCCTTCTCAGAGTTCGTGGTCCAAACGCTACAGCAGAAAATGTTTTATAGTGAAAATTCCAAGAATGAACCATCAGATGATTCCATAACCCTATCTAGTATAGGCTGTATCTCCGAAATTATAGCCTCAGGAGCTTGATTTTGAACCCAACATATACCTTGATTTGTCTTCGAAATATCCTCCAAGACGTTCCATATGAAACATTGTATAAAAAAAATTTATAGTGAAAAATTCCACCTGTCTCAGATGTAGCAAATAAACCCCAAGACCTTGAGCTCCGGGATACCATATGTTAAGAACCAAACACATCAATATAGCATAGAAAAAACCTCAGGAAAGTACTCAATGCCTTGAAAAGAGATAATTTCAGGATAATAAGCCCTTTGAGGGGCAACCTCCTTTACCCCCACCTAAATGTTCAAGTACAAGATGATTCAAATGAAAAATGTCTCCTTGGTATATATATAGGAGACTAGAGGTATAATTACAACTAATGGCCTAAATATGACATATAAATAAAATAAGATTTAATAATCTAATATGACCCACTAAGGGGTAATAAATAACATTACTAATCTAATATGCCCCAATTAAGGGTAATGAGCTAATATTAGGGCTTAACAAATAACATAGAGCGCGCTCTACACAAAATATTTGATGAAATGATATGAAACTATTACACAACATAATACAGAATTTACCCTGTCCAACACATTTGTTCGCACTAAATTGGGATCTGTTATGAAAAGAGGAGGTTTTTGAATTGAAACACCGATTTTGACTAGTTTCAGATCGGCCACAAACCCTATTTTCCACGGGTGAGTGTAAATCCAAAATTCAACAAGACAAAGCTGAATTTTTAACCACAGATACTTGGATATGTTTTCCTCACTTTCATAGTACTTCTAGGATACATGGAATCATTATAGAAAAAAAGGTAGATAAAATGGTGATGACATGTAAATAACATACCCTTAGAAAGCACCATCAAAAGAATTTATCCTTCCTTGCATTTGGCCTTCTTTTCTTCACTTCCTCTCAGAATTTCAGCTTAGATATCTTTACCTTTTAGTCACCTATAGATCTCAATATGCTCAAGTGTGTTTCAAAATGAGAGAGCTCCTGGTTTATTTATACTCCAAGTAGCTTCCTCAAAGGACCTCTAGGTCATCATCTCCAATTTTCTTATTTTAGGGTTGGGTCCACTTCTAATTTATCCATTATAATTATTATTGAAATAATTTATTTTGTATTCACTTTGAATTATAATACACTCATCACTTCACTTTATTATCACCTTTTTAGACTCTCTAAACCACTTTGATTACTTGACCTTTGGGGCTTATAGATGACATATGAGGGTCCTCCAACTGTGAAGGCCATAACTCTCAAACCTGGGAAGTTATGTGGACGTTCTACATACCACCAAAATACATGACATGTGCTATCCATATAGAATAGTACATCTGAAAATATATCATAATCCCATAATCATACCATTATCAAAACAAACTTGGGTCCATTACCCAAACCCGGCCTCCAACTTCTCATGGCCATAACTCTCTAACGAGGAGTTATTTTGACGTTCCATACCACCTGAAATGATGACAAGTAATTCATCCATCTGTGGATATTTTCCCTAACAAATTCACTCTTTTTCCTTCATCTCATTATTCCACAATTAAGCATGGGTTCTCTTACTCCACAAAGCATCTTCCCATGAGGGCTTTCACCATAAGGGGACCACTTTGGATTTCATCCATATTTACTTCTTATCAACCATGACAAAACAATAATGATTCATATTTACATCAAACATTATTGGGTACATTACCCAAAGCTTTGTGCTATGGGTCTTTCTTCAAGGGTTGACGTCAATGACAACCAACCTTAATCAACAATGAGGATTATTTGGTTGTGTGGATTGTACCAAATTCACCTCGAAGATATGAGTAGGAACTAAAGTAGTTTGGTTGGTGGATGCAACTACTATTTGAATTGAAATGATAGACATTTGCCTCATTTTCCTAGCCAATTGACCCACATAAATTTTGGAAATGGAGCCAACCATGCCATCAACACATGGTCCCAGGCTTGGTCTAGAAGGATCTGTTGATTGCCTTGGAGCATGAGGGATGATATTATACAGTGTGTCTGACTTTGAATAAATCAAATCCAATTGTTGAGCATGTATTATCACTTTCTCTTTCGTAACTATCCATGACATGGATATGTCCTTGAATATTGGTGGAAATAATCACTTGAAAAACTAATCAACCAATAATTGATCTAGAATATTAGCTTGAATGAGTCGTCACCATCGTATCCATTCATTGATATGATCAAAAATATGAGTGGTAGTGTTATAACACAATGACATCAAAATTCCAGTTCTAGTCTCATATCATATTGACAATTGGAAGTGTGTTAAAAAATACATGACTAAGATCGAGAAATCATGATAAGTGGCACTAGGTAACTCAATGTACCATTTGGTCGTGCTACTAGTCAAGGTTCTCTAGAAATGCCTCAACTATATTCTATCATACACTAATGAGTTCGAAGAACACCATAAGTGGCATTTCATGACATGAATTGAAGGATGTTCTCCATGTTTACCATCAATTTTTGGAATATCAGATGGAAACTTTGTGGGAATTTTCAGCCACGAGGATTGGTGTTGAATATGGTCATTGGTTAATCATGACAAATATGGAATATATCACATTTCCAAGAAATGAAATGGTGTATTGAAAAATGAACTCCAGGTCAAAGAAGATGTGTCTTGTGACCCTGATGGACCTTACGGTCCCCCCATATTACTACCCCTAGAGAAACTTCGACCTCTAGAGACATAATTTCCCCCAGGGACATATGATCCCCTAGAGACATTAATACCACAACATTAGGAAATACATTGGGAATATGACCAAATCCAAAATTGGTATTCCAACTAAATGGGAAACTAGCATTAGATATTGTCAAACTACTTATAGGGATACTAGAGGTAGAAGGAAATATGCCTCCAACATAAAATCCAAGGCCATGCCCCCCACCAAAAACAAAGCTAGATGTGGGCACTAGAATGGACATAGTGAGAAAACTAATTATAGGAAAACATGTGGAAGGAAAAGATGTAACCGATGGAGTTTACCACATGGAGAAACCAAATGTACTAGGCCTGATAGTGGAAGAGCCTATCCCACTCATGGATGGAAAGGAGGAGGTCAAAAAGACTCCTCTGATTATGCCAATGATGAGAGAATGGGTCCTCCCATGATGGATAAATAAATCACACTTGAATCTAGGTGAGAATGGATGAAATATGGAAAAGGAACACCAAGAATAACAAGGTCAAAAGGCCCAGTCAAAAGGGGTTTGAATTTTTGTCGAGGAATTTTGTAAACCACTTCGATCTATATGTGGTCACTCCCCTCTGAATCTATTGAGTGGATTTCAAAGGCTACCATGTTGTTTCATCCATTGTGGAAAATATTTTTCTCCTAATAGTTGGTGGATCTTCCCCCTTAGGAGAAATTCCTCGTTGTCTACATAGCCAGTGAAGAGATTGGTCAACCATAGTGAAAACTTATGTTTTATCCAAGAAAACAAATGTCCTAGTATAGCCAACTAGACACTGAAACCATAGATAACAAACCTTCCAAATATAGGCTATCAATAGGTAAACCTTGAGACAAAGGGGCCTTTCTAAAAATAGGCCTTTGGGTATGTCAAATCCTAAGATTTGGTTAGCGAAGGTGCAAGAGACAGTTACAACGACTCACATGTAACAACCCTTACTAGTGCAAGTACACTCATGAATATAGCTACCCTCCAGGTGAAAAAAATATGGATTCGACATCTGCCTCGGGTACCATAAGTACTTCCCACCCACAACCACCTTATGTGATCCATTAGGAAAATCCACTATGGATACCACTTTTCAATCAATAAATGGGTAGAATTGTCATAGGTCGGGACCGAACATATGTTGGAGTTACTTCACAGACACCTAGGATTTATTTTTCCTAAGGTCCTAAGGTTTTTCCTATGTTTATTAGTCATTATTCAGTATCCTAAAGTTTAGGGGACAATATTCCCCCTCGAAGAATATTCTCTTCAGTTGACACTATTAGCACTCTGTAAATTTTGTCTGGGTGATAGAAAAATGACAGAGGCAATTGTTTCAACTAGATTTAGAGATGGGCACTAACCTGCTCATCTCAGAGAGGGCTCTCTCATGTCACTTGATGTTTCTTTGGCGATCAATGGCTAGATTTGGTTTTTCTTTGGGGGGGTTTTATAAATTTGTTGGCCAAGAATAGGAGGGACACTTAGGGCTATGGATTCAAATTTCTGAAATTGAATGAAAACAATGACTGGCCAATAGAACTCTCCAGAGGATAAAGGCTAAATGAGGCAATGAATCTGAGTTGTAAATTGAAATTTGCAGAGTGTAAGAGGAAAGGGGAAAAAAAGTAACTACATCAGAGAATTAATGAAATGAATTCTGAATTAGTTAAGAAGAAATACACACAGTTTAAATTTCTTAAGCCGAGAGCATCATGAGACAAATTCTGAGCTTTTTGACTCTCCAATTTAAACAGAAGACAGTGCAAATTGAATTAAAGAACACAGGAAACACATACTATGAAAGGAGACAAAACTCATATCACCACCATTAGAATCTTTTCATAGAGAATTCTAAAAGCTTCTGCATATATTCAATTCGGCTCCAAAAAGTTACAAAGTCCTCCTACTACGAGGGCATGCCCCTCTCCGGTAAGTCCAACCATTCATTTATCTTTGTACTAGTATATATAGATAAATTACATCCAAGATTCAAAACGAATTGTCTTCCCCAAAATACCAAAAATAAACATCAGTGACAAAGAAGGAGTAACGTACAACAACTGTACTCTTATTTTCTATGGGACATTACAATAAAAAACTGACATATTTGAGATTTTCTCTTTGAATTCCACATGTTTATTACAAAATTCTCTGAAACATACTTAATTTATCTTGAAAGATATTTCAGATTAGCAATTTCTTCTTTTAAAGTGTCAATCCAAGCAGGTTGGTTTTCTCCAACACTTTCAACCATCTCAGCTTTAACCTCTATCTTATGTCCCTTGCTCCTTTTCCTCTCGGTAGCTTGCATGTGGTGCTCATCTGTGTATCCGTTGATGATTAAATCCTTCATGATGGGATTTAATATGACCTATTTATCTGCTTCTGTCTCTTCTACAGGCTTCGTGTGAAACTTCGTCGCCAGTATTCGTGCGACAAGCTTCTCTTTTTTCTTCACTGATAAATTTTTCATATTATTTGAATATCCTGGTTCAATGGAAGCTTCTTGGTTTGTCTTATCCATTCTCTCTAGTTTTCCAGAAGCACGATCTTATCTCTCTTAGCCGCACAGGAATTGGAAAGACAATTTGGTTTGTAATTACCCCGTTCAGGAATGAAATGTTAATTTCCCAAAACAGAGTAATGTCATCCATGTTTTGAATGACAGTCGTCATTGAGTTCCAATAATAGGTTGCTGACGGAAGTACTAGAAAGGATCACGGCTTATCACACTCGACTATCAACTTCAAATGATGAGCCTTCAAATCAGTTTTATGGCGACGCTTACCCGACATCGCACGGATGAAAAGTACCCAAACAATTGTCCTGAGGTGATTTGACGGGTCGTTAACCTTCCCTTTCCACATGTGATCTTTGGATTTGATACTTTCTATGATATCTTGACACGTGACATTGGGGTGGGCTTGGCTGGTTTCAGGCTTACCCTCTCTTCTCCCCGATATGCATCTGGTGGCGCCACGTGACCTCGAAACGAAACCGCGGTATTCTTATCGGACCACTTCCAAGAGTTTAACCGGGGCTCTATTTCTCTGCCCGATATGTCCCACGACCGTCGATCAGTAGCGCTCACGATATGTGACCTGTCCATCCCATTGACTTCGCCTTTCTGCTATATTTATCTCCTTCTACTAGATATGGCTTCGTCTACTAGTCTATCGCTCCTCCACACTGACTTGGCATCCTACTAAGTCCCAAGGCTGGGACTCCATATAAATTTTTTACAGTGATAACATGGGCTCCAACTGGGGATGCTATCCTTCCTGCAAGGTAGCAAAGAACAATATACCTTGTGCCTTATCCATTGGGCCATGGTCTAACATGGAGACTGAATGTTGGATATACTTCAAAAATCTAATTGAATACTTTATTTGGGAATCTAAACTAGAAAATGCTTGATCATCAATATTATTCACACGTACCTATACTAACTATTCAAATGTTCTCCAGTAAGGTGAAATCAAAATGCCAATGCAACCATGCTAGCATTTCATCTACTATTTGTTTACTGTGCACATGATTTCTCCAAAACCTATTTACCAACAACTCATTTGAGAAGTTACATACGAATTTGACTCTTAGAATTTCAAAAATATTGGAACTGTCTGTTTTTTCTAGTAAAACTGAAAATGGATCTTCCAAAATATGCAGAAGACTGCAGTCTTGTTTCACTCTTTCCATCGTATTCTTTCTTTCATGCGACTTACTCTGTTGATTTCCATCAAGAGGTTGAAAAATCCTCTTAGACTGCTGAGAGTAACACCCTCATGAATCAGAAGTCAACACTGGCTGAAAAGAAACCAATGGTGTAAAACAACTCATATCCAATATTGATGCTGATTTTCCATTATCTTCATCTATGAGCTTACAATCCATCCTAAGCCTTAAATTTTGGTTGTTAAAAATCCCCATATAACATGCCACAGGGTCATAAAAATCATGAAAAATCATTTCTTCTTGATGAACAAAAAAAGAAAGACCAACCTCTTTCATAAGTGTTTGTTTTTCTTTCTCTATTTCTTTTGTTATGAGAAAATTTTCAAATGAGATGGAAGCAATTTTTTTGTCCACTTTTCCATGCACATCAACAAAACAATTCATACATCCTTGAACATCTTCGAATATGACAGCCAGATTATATGTATCAAGACTATCCTCTTGTTTATCAAACAACTATGGTTTGGTTTTATTAACCTTTTGGAAATTTGCTTGAGGACTATTATCTTGGATTATAGATGAATGAAGGGGAATAAGTACTTGTTCATAATATTCTTGAAAATGTGGAATGATGACAACATGAACCATTTCATATTCCCAAGTTCTCATGGATGTTTTCCCAAAACCATAATTTTCAAGTGAATAAAATAAACCAATTGCCTCTTTATTATTTTTTTTGTATTTCTGATTGAAAAGGGGCATAAACCATTTTGTTTCTTTCCTAGAACTCCATGCAATCTATTTGTACATTGCTTGTAGTTTCTATGTATGCAATTTCAGAATCCTCGTCTCTGTCTAGGTCACATAGAAATTGAACAACCACATCATTCATAGAGGAAGAAAGACAACTTTGAAACACTTTGTCTTGTTGGAAATCTTGCAGGGTATCTATATTAAGTTCAGGAGAAGGAAAATGGCCTTTAATAACAATCTCTTGATCAACTTCATCTTCATTTTCAAGCTGGCATTTGAGCACAGGCTGCAAATCTGAACCAAAATATCCTTCCATGTGATCAGCCACATGACCATTTAATGCATATGAAGGTTGTTGACTCCCTCACTGATAACAATTTTCCCATGTAAAGCAGTTCCATTGCAGTCAAACTTTTCTTCTTCCTCTGTTATCTCATGATTTTCTTTCAACAATTGAAAGGACAAAAAACATAATGGAAGATGGTTTTCATTTGCAAGTCCACTGTATTTTGGACATTCAACATCATATATGGAAGATTTATGATCTGGAATATTATTGACATCTTTATTCAACAATTTGAAAGAAGAAAAACACAATGGCAAGGTTCTTTCACCTGAATCAAAATCTTCTTCATTTTCTTTACCTCCGTCATATGCACCTCTTTCCATTTCTCTAGGTTGTTGAACACACTTCTTTTCAGATTCCTCTTTGACCAATGGTTTCACTTCCTTGTCAAATTGTCTCAGTGAATCAGTGTGATTTGGGATCAACATACTTTCCCTTGTTTCAATGATGATCTTAGCATTTTCTTTCAGCAATTTAAATGAAGAAAAGCATAAAGGAAAATAATTTCCTTCAGCTGTTTTAGTACCCTCTTCTCTGTAACTGTGATATGTAAGATGATTTCCCTCATTATACTGCTGAGAAAGAATATTTTCTGATAGAGGAAATGCAGTTGGCAGTTCTGGGAGGTCACTGTCATAATCATCATCATATTCATCATATATAGGAAAATCAACAACATATGTAATGTCATCTAACAACAACAAACTTGGAACATCAACCTTCTCTTCAACAGACTGACTTGCAAACTCATCTTCTTGACTGTCTACAAATGAATATATGAAACAATCAGCTCCATGCTCATCATGGGATGGATTAGAAGATAAATTAGAACCTCCTTTTTCAATAAGTGGAATACAATCTTTTTCAAAATCATTAGCATTCAAAACTTCAAGAAGACCTATGATATTATCAACTCTATGCTCAAGATTTCAATCAACTGTTTTATGTTCATATTCATCCTCATGTTCTGGGATACCCAACCCTTCATTTTGAATCTTTTCACACGCTAGGATATTGTGTTGAATCTCCTGAGCATCATTGAACATTTGTTGTAAGGTCTTAGATCATCTCTCCATCAGGAGGAAAGAAAAATCTGGGTGAAGAGTAGTGGCATAATGGAGCATGGAAGAAACTTCATTGGGTCAAATTTCTTTGGGAAGATCATAATAATTATTGGAAAACCTTCAACTGAATGTGGAAATGGTCTCATTGATTTGAACCTTCAAGGCATGAAATTCTGTAAGTTGCAGGTCTAAATATTTTTTCTTACCCCAGAACTTCAAAAAAACACTCTTCAATTATTCCCATGAGATAATTGTCCCCGGTTGAAATTTTTTAAACCATTCTTTGGTATCTCCTTTCAAGGATTGAGAAAAATCCCTTGTACAAACATCATCATGGTCAATCTCAAAATTTTTTATAAAATTATCAAACCCTTGGATGTGTTTTTCAGCTGTGATGACACTATGTCCCCCATCAAACACAGGTAGGTACTCATAGTGCTTAGGATGAAAATCATGAAGGATGTAGGGTAATTTTAAGGGTCTGTATATGTGATGAGTCTTGGAAAGTGTTGGATCAAGTACATGAGGTGCAATATCAACCTTGGTTTCATGAGGCTCATCAACTTGGTCATGGTCATCACATGGTTGAGATGGAGGGTTTTTATCAAAATCAGTAATAAAATGAGAAGATATTTGTATAATCTTAAGAGGAGGATATGCAATTTCAAGATTATCATGATCATCATTTGCACGCAGTAGATGAAGAAAAAATTGTCTAGCATATTCAATAAAGGACCAGAGGTAATTTACAACAAACAATATAACATCTTGGAAGAAACCCAATATTAAGTACTTGTTTTCTTCCATGATGCCTTTTCATACCTCTATCAAGGGATCTCATCTTTAGGAAGTGGAGTTGCCAATGATGTTTTGGAAGATGGATTCTGCATTGAGAGTGGAGTCACCTTCAAACTGATTTTTGATGTGTGGATTCGCCAGAGAAGAAATACATTTGATATGTGCCTAAGTGTCTGCTGCTCTCAGACCTTAGAACTCAACCGTGTCGTTCTTTCCCAGGGAAATGTTTTTAATTTTGTCCCCAACAACAGTGCCATAATGTTAGCACTCTGTAAATTTTGTCCAGTTGATAGACAAAAGACAGAGGTAACTGTTTCAACCTGATTTAGAGTTGGGCACTAACCTGCTCATCTCAGAGAGGGATTTCTCATGTCACTTGATATTTCTTTGGCGATCAATGGCTAGATTTGGTTTTTCTTTGGGGGTTTTTATAAATTTGTTGGCCAAGAAGAGGAAGGACACTCAGGGCTATGGAGTCAAATTTTTTAAATTGAATGAAAACACTGACTTACCAATAGAACTCTTGAGAGGATAAAGGCTAAATGAAGAAATGAATCTGAGTTGTAAATTGAAATTTACAGAGTGTAAGAGGAAAGGGGAAAAACAAGTAACTGCATCAAAGAATTAATGAAATGAATTCTGAATTAGTTAAGAAGAAATACACACAGTTTAAATTTCTTAAGATGAGAGAATCATGAGATGAATTTTGAGCTTTTTAACTCTCCAATTTAAATAGAAGACAGTGCAAATGGAATTAAAGAACACAGGAAACACATACTATGAAAGGAGACAAGACTCATATCACCACGATTAGAATCTTTTCATAGAGACTTCTAAAAGATTCTGCATATATATTCAATTCGGCTCCAGAAAGTTACAAAGTCCTCCTGCTACGAGGACATACCCCTCTCTGGTAAGTCCAACTATTCATTTATATTTGTACTAGTATATATAGATAAATTACATCCAAGATTCAAAACAAATTGTCTTCCCCAAAATACCAAAAATAAACATCAGTTACAAAGAAGGAGTAACGTACAACAACTGTACTCCTATCTTCTAGGATACGTTACAATAAAAAACTGACATATTTGAGATTTTCGCTTTGAATGCCACATGTCTATTACAAAATTCTCTGAAACATACTTAATTTATCTTGAAATCTATTTCAGATTAGCAATTTCTTCTTTTAAAGTGTCAAGCCAAGCAGGCTAGTTTTCTCCAACACTTTCAACCATCTCAGCTTTAAACTATCTCTTCTATCACTTGCTCCTTTTCCTCTTGGAAGCTTGTGTGTGGTTCTCACTTGCGTATCCATTGATGATTAAATCCTTCATGATGTAATTTAATCTGACCTATTTATCCGCTTCTGGATCTTCTGCAGGTTTCGTGTGAAACTTTGTCGCCAGTATTCGTGCGACAAGCTTCTCTTTTTTCTTCACTGATAAATTTTTCATATTATTTGAATATCCTGGTTCACTGGAAGGTGCTTGGTTTCTCTTATCCATTCTCTCTAGTTTTCTAGAAGCACGATCTTATCTCTCTTAGCCGCACAAGAATTGGAAAGACAATTTGGTTTGTAATTACCGCGTTCAAGAATGAAACATTAATCGCCCAAAACAGAGTAATGTCATCCATGTTTTCAATGACCATCGTCATTGAGTTCCAATCATAGGTTACTGACAGAAGTAGTAGCAAGGACCATGAATTATCACGCTCATATATCAACTTCAAATGATGAGCCTTCGAATCAGTTTTATGGAAGCACTTACCCGATGTCGCACATACAAAAAGTACTTGAACAATTGTTCTGGGGTGATTTGATGGGCCATCAACTTTCCCTTTCCACATGCGATCTTTGGATTTGACACTTTCAATGATATCTTGACACGTGACGTCGGGGTGGGCTTGGGTGTTTTCAGGTTTACCCGCTCTTCTCCCTGATATGCATCTAGTGGCGCCACATGCCCTCATAATGAAACCGTGGTATTCTTATAGGCCCGCCTCCAAGAGGTTAACCAATGCACTATTTCTTTGCTCGATATGTCCCACGACCTTCGATCGACAACGCTCACGATCCGTGACCCGTCCGTGCCATCGACTTCACCTTTCCACTATATTTAGCTCCATCTTCTAGATATGTCTTTGTTCGCTAGTCTATCAATCCTCCACACCGACTTAGCCTCTTGCTAAGTCCCGAGGTTGGGACTCCATATAAAAAAAATTCCAGTGATAACAGACACTTCAATTTGACTAGTTGAGTTGAGTCTAGATGTTGCATTGGTTTTGTCACCATGCAACATTAGGATCATCACCATGAAAATTACCCTTGATTCCTTGATCTAATCCTCACTACACTTTTTTTCAGTCAGTTAACTGAAGACTGGTTGACTAGTTAACTCAGATAGGTGGCAGTTCACTCCTGTAACTGCCTGGGAGACTAGACTAGGTAGCAGTTCACTCCCATAACTATTGGTGTGTGTCCAGATCACTCTAGATCACCACTATGGCACATTGGTTCTTCTCCAGTGTGCATTGATTGAGTTATATACAGAGTATATCATGTGTAAATTATTCATTATT
>SNQJ01S0115093.1:5923-20620 GCA_010110895.2 Picea sitchensis
TGACTCATCATCAAACTGATTTTCTCTTAAGAAAAGCGAAACATATTTCTTACTAGAACTAATCAACTTCTTGGTTTGGTTGGAACTTACCAGTGAGATATTTAACTTTCCTTTATGCCTGTCGATGATGTAGGGCTCCCCATAATTGATCAACCTATATTGGTTGTCTCTCCACATGAATATTGCATCCATTATATATATGTAATGGATTCCAAACACTACTCCAAATACATCAAGGGGAACTATGTCCAATTCCACTTCATTAATAAAATCAATGCTTACAACAAATTTAATCTTACTCTTTTTTTCTACCTTTATCTTTGCATCCTTATTTACCCAACCCAATGTATAGGGGCTAGGATAATTGTGAACCTCCAATCCAAGATTGTTGACCAAATCCATTTCTATGAGATTAGCCTGTGAACCATAGTCAAATAGAGCATCCATCTTGGTCTTCTTGACCTCAATATTAATGTGGAAGAGCTTGGGCATATCCTTCTCTTCTTGGTGATGAAGGATATGCATAGATGTGAAGATGATATTTCCATTCACATCCAAGCTACTTTCAACCTTATTGTGGTTCTTCGGGTTTAGCTCTGGATGTAGTTTCCAACACTTTTCCTCAATGTGGCCATCAATATTGTAATTATTGCAATGGTTCCTGGGATATTTTCACTGATGTGTAGTGGTTGTTATCTTATTATATTTCCCCCCTTTCCACTTCTTCTTCCCCTCCTTGGAAGCTTCCTGGTGCTCTTTCTGCTTCAAACCACTTGGTTGCCCCTTATTTTGGCCTATGTTTTCCTAGTACTATGCATGTATGCATGCCTCATCCACTATCCTTGGCTTGAATAACATCACCTTATTTTGTGGATGATTGTGTAAATCCCCCAGATACTTGAGGAGTACATTTGGGTTCTTGAAAGAGATACCCAACATGATGGCCATCTTTCTGAACTCAATGGTGTACTCTTGTACACTCTACCCCTACCTTTGTCGAAAATAGTGCCACTATCCATTGGTCCTCTACATACCCAATATGGTAGAATTGGGACTTGATGAGGGTTTTGAAGTCCTCCCACATGTTGAAGAAAAGGAATAGTTGTCCTAATACCAACATTTTCAAATCTTACCAAGCTAAGGAAAGATAATCGATATTGTTACCCTATGTTTATATCCCTTTTGAAAAATTATCAATTAACCTTCGAGAAATATGCTCTTGAGATCAACATTTCCTTTTATATTGATTTTTGATCAAGAAAAATAAATAAAAGATATCAGAAATATAAACAATTTGATGTATAGTTATGAAAACAAAAAAGTATGAAATAAGATCATACACATAATCCAAAATGAGACCTCAAAACCATCAAGTGATTTTATTCATTCAATTTTGTAACACTGCCCAATACATTCTTTCATACCCATAATGGGTAAGGACCAGGAAAATACTTAGAAGTCAAAGGTTACATCACCACAGAGACAACTGGTGTGTCCCAAGTAAAACCAAGACTTAAAAATAAATGGATTAGCAAGACACAATTTTCCACTACTTTGACTCTGCACAAAATTCCAAATTAGCGTTGAAAACCAATTCAGAAATCTAATAAGAATTTACAGACTATTAGAAATAGATGATCAACCTTATAAGCATGTCAATAATCAATGCTTTTGGGTCCTCCCTATTACCACCTTCAGTAAGACCCTACTATCAATAAGAAGTATTTAGCCTTTAAGTATTTCAGAAATGGATGAAGTAGTAATGCAATCTCATTCTAGAGCAAGAGAAAACCTTATCAAAGTTTTTGTCTCTATCTCATCTCCCCTTTGCTTGTCCCTTGAATTCTTCTTGTATCTCTCAAAAATTAGTTTGAGTAGTTCTAACTACCCTTTAGTTAAGTTATTAACTAATTTTATTTAAATATGGACAACTCGTAATTAATAAATAATGATAAGGGTAAAATAAATATTAACTGATAGGTGGGGACCCCCTAATAACTCTTTGTTTAATTCTCAACATATCCCCTTGTTCCTCCATCAAATAATTGTGTATCAAAATCACCAATGTATCAACATAACATATATCTAATCAACTTGCATGAAATATTTCAAAACACACTTGTGACTCCCAAAATATTTGCATTTATATCTCAAAATAAATATGTCAATTGTTGGTAAACTAAGGTTGTTGGAAGTATTTTTCATATCAAAAATAAAAATGTCATCAAGCTACCCTAAAAATACTTGTATGAAACATCCAAAAAGTGAGTCACAGATCTTTCGAAAACATATTGATGTCTAGAAAATAAATAAGCTGATCTTCAATTAGTGAGATTATCATAAAATAACATTATAAAATCAGAAGTCATATCTCTTATGTGAGGTATTTTACCTATGTTCACTTCCCTAAGAATTTTCTACCTTTATGATCTCTAGACTTGTATGTAAAGATGATTTACCTTTTGATGTTGATTCTTTCATATGCATGTCTCCAATATATATATGTCTATATTCATGCTTGGGGTGCTCGAAGTGAGAGGTAACTAAGTGTGAGGAAGTTACTGACTGGTCAAACTCAGTAGAATGGGCAGGTTGTTTTCCTTTACTAGGATCTTGTTCTTGGGCTTGATACTTTAGTTTTTTTAATGGTTGGTTTGAATGAGCATCAGAGGATTTTGATGCAATGTGCATGGAAGACCACTTGGGTGGAGGAGGAGGTAATGGTAATGAGACTGTTGGCCATCTTTGAACTTGATTTTGAGGGGGATTAACAACATCATTCCAACCATCATTGGTTGGGATCTCATAAGGTAAGTACACATGCAACTGAACAAGTATACTAGATATTCCATGATGAGGTTGGAAAGGTGGTCTCTTAGGTGTAGGATGTGGTTGAAAGGCTCCTTATCTTTCTAGGTTTAGGAAACTCATTTGCAAAAGTTGGTTGAATTCTTCAGACTTAGCATCAAAATGAATTGAAAAGCATAGTCTTTTGTTTTCCCAAATTTCATTTGGCCTTCTCCCCCTACTCCTATTTCCTCTTCCATGACTTCCTCTGCTAGAAAATATCACCTATAAGTGCAAGGCTAAGTTAGAATATGTACACAATAACAAGTAACACATCAAATACTATTTGCATAATCATAGTTTGGAAATATCTCTGACTGGGCAAAAAAAAATAATGCAAGCAATCAAGGACATACAAAGAAGGATAACCAAAATGTCATTCTTTCTTTGAACCAATTCATTATCTTACTCGAGTAATTATTATTTAATAACATGGGAAATTCAATGTAATTTAGGAATATGATGTGATTTGTAATGTATGAAAAATGAAATAATGGTAGGGAAAAATAAAGGCACATGTTCAAAAACAATATTACATCTATCATCAATCATTCTGCAACATCCAAATATCTTTCAAAAATCACTTCATACATATCGTATCAAACTTATATCCACCACTGATAATCTTTGATTGTCAAGGAATTGTTCATATATCAGGGGGAGAAATTTGAATCAAAATGACAATGAAACTGGGATCTAGAAATAACTTATGAAAAATGAGAACATGAGGGAATTGGCCCTAAACAGTTCTAGTAGAGTATATCAAACATAATGACCATGGAGTACATCTTTTTAAAATTTGTCTTTGATAACAAAATTTATTGGATAAAATATGCCTATGTTTCCAAATACCAATATCAAACTAATGGAGAGAATATTTAAATTCCTACAACAAGGGGAAGACAAACGATAATTTTAAAATGGTACATGTATCTGGGAAGCAAGGAATAACTCATGTAAAATGGTAATATGAGGGGGTTTGGTCCTGTATGCAGAAAAAATAATATATTTCTCAATAGTCATCCTATTCTTTTTTCCAATATCAAGAAGCCATCAATGACCATATCCAACACCAAAAAAATATATTCCAAACAAAATTTGTGCAACATTGTAATATAATTGGCCAAATCAAGTTTGTTTCTTGTGGAGTAATTTTTTTTTTCCCTCGAAACATATCACATGGACCATAATCCATCAAAACTTCTCTTAATAACAACTAGTGGATGAGCACAACTTATATCACCACTATATAACCATTCATTCAAACAATGAGGATCGAAACTGATTTGGGGACCTTTAACATTTCCAAACAAGCAATGTATAGTCCTCGATAAAAAGAATCCTTAAAATCAAACTATCATCATCAAAAGGTCGRCATACTATAGAATGTCCCCTTAAATATTCATATTCGAAATTCAGAAGATTAATCTTTCAAAACTYGTTTGATGATACATCAATCTAAAYCATTTTATGAATAATTTTATGTGTAAGAAATCGAAGTATTTTCCAGAGAAAACATTAAAAAATTCTCAATAGTTTGAGTTCAGAACAACGTGATTTAACTTAGAAATGAAACACTTCAAGAGATAACCATCCATAATCCATTTAATGAAGCAAACAAATGTATAATAGACTTGTTCGTTGTTCAATCCAATTATGACCAAGGATTGAAACTGAGTTATTCTCTTCCCTTTATATAACTGAAAGCTTAACACGATGTTAAAAGAGCATTGAGACTATCGGTTTAGAGAGATACAAAACCCACCTTGCAAATTCAGAACACATTCTTTAACATGCAGAAGTGAAAAACCCTAGGGTTTAACAACAATATAATCTTAACTTCTTARCTTACTCGACATTGAGCAAGCAGATCCATGAGATGGATTTTAAATGTGTGGGTTCGAAATTGGATCATATGCATTCCATTTTGTTTTAATATAGTTTAAACCTGGACAAAAACAACATTTCTAAGAAAAGGAAATGTAGAGGTGCA
Source organism: Picea sitchensis (assembly GCA_010110895.2). Taxonomy (NCBI): domain Eukaryota; kingdom Viridiplantae; phylum Streptophyta; class Pinopsida; order Pinales; family Pinaceae; genus Picea; species Picea sitchensis. The sequence goes on from SNQJ01S0115093.1 coordinate 10,764, forward strand.
ACCTAGAAAAAGATACAAGAAACCTACAAGGTCAAGTTCCAAACAAGGGGTATCTATATACGATACAAACTTATTTTTAAAACACAGAACATCATGGACTAATGTGACTAGAGGAATCATCATTTCGCAGTAAAATCTTCTCATAGTAGGGTAAACAGTCGATAAGGCAACTTTTTAAGGGAAACTTAAACAATGCCAATACAAGACAATGGTTTAAGACCCATCACGTATAAATACAACATGTCAGAAGAAAAACCTTGGAGATTACTTCTAAAACCAATCCTGAAGCATAACGAAAGGAAAGGTAGGATTTTACATTATCTCTACAATTATGGATAGAATATCACCAATGGAGTAAATAGGAAGAGATATTCAATAGTTCATGAAACCATAACATTTTATAATGAGTGCAAATGCTACAAATCGAGTCCAAGAACAAACAACATGCTCATTTGCAATCAATTTGAGATTTTTCCAAAATATAACTGCAAATAATAACATGGATTTGATGGGTACAAGCTAAGGTATCATACCTTACTCCAACACTTGTATTTGTTTCGAAAAATAAGAGTTACAGTGCCTACGACAGTTACAACCAATATTTGAACAACTCTATCTTTCCAGAGTGCACAAATCAAATAGAAAAATGAAAATGCTAAACACAGTGAGGGTGACAAACTCAACAAAATGTTTGTATCCCATGCATTAAATGCATGGGAGGTGTCACATTCTCCAAAAATCAACTCATAATCCAGATCATACTTCCACTAACAACAACCAAAAATCATAACTCAAATAATTGTGCCACATAAGCTAATATCACGTGTCCCATATCCATGTCATCACAATAACTCGATGCCAATTGAAATGACAACCGAAATTTACCAACCAAAATATTTTCAATTAAACCACATTCATTACCATAAAATAATGCGACAAATATAAACATATCAATATACATGATAGAATCAAGGTTGAAAAATGTGACAAGTGCAATGCAATATCACCATTGATTTATACCATATGCATTAGGTTCAAGAACTTCATACTCTTTAACTTCAACGCACTACCCTCATGTTATACAATCAATCAACTACCATATGAATGTGATATATTTGGATGGTTTCAAATTTTCATACATGTGATGAACTATATACCATGCATAAAATTTGCAAAAGGAATACTTTTTTCTTTTAAAATGCGCCATATAATAAACCAAAGACCAGACTTATGACAACTATGTTGCTGAGACATATCAACTATCAATAAAAGAACCTTGAGTTTTTCCATAATTTTTTGTGACCTCCTCATATCATTTATGAACAGACTATAAACATGATGAGAGATTTCTTGAATTTTTATTAGTAGAATTATTCATAATTAGATCAAAGAAGAAAACAATACCACTACAAACTATAAGTGATATTGATCTCTATAATGCAAATGAAGTATAATCATGATATATGCTCATGGAATAAATTAGCATACAAGCGATACTCAATAAAAGGGGATATGTGAAAGTAAATGACCTTGCTTTCTTCGCAGTGGCCCCCACCTATAATTAGATATTTATATATCATAGTTAAACAAATAAATTTTTAAATTGTGCTCTGCAACCATTTGCATGCTGGTGGTTATTTGGAAAATTTATGAGTCAACGTCTCCTAGTTATTGTTGGATCACCCTCCTGCCTAAGTGTTTCTATGTGGATTTCCCACCAGGTTAAAGCATGGCCTTCTAAGTGCAATCTAGAAAATCAAATATTTTTCCCTTCATCTATATGGTGAACACTAAAATAAAATTCTAGTTGTTGCAACCAATGATTTAGTTTTAATGCATCGATCTCAAATTGTTATGGCTTTATGTCCACTTTTGCTTCCATCTTGAATAAGTATTGTGAAGGGTTAATGGAACTCGAACTTGGCTTCTCTTTCTCAGATTCTTTCCATGACTCCTTTCCTAACTCTTCCCGATCTATGGATTTCCCCTCTAATCTGATCTCCGAGTTGGATCCTCCATCATCTCCAAATGATCTAAACTTTCTTTATAGAACCTCCACGGGGAGGTTCATATTGTGACTGATGTCAACAACTTGCTCTTACTACTACTCAAATCTCTCTTCTACTATATCTCAAGGGTTATTATAAATAGAATCATCTTCCATGGCTAGGGTTTCTACAAATTCTCTTTAAGTTGATTCTTGGATCCTACAACTTCCCACAAATAACCAAAAGGAAAACCTTCTCTAATACCAATATGATTTGTAAACTTCCATGGATATTCCACTAGAACAGTTCATCACAACAGAACTAATAAATAAAATTTAAATTTACACTATCACGGTTAAATTCCTTTAGATTCCATAATATTTAGTTATTGATTTTATTCTTATGCATGAAATAGATCAAATGTGAAAAATAGAGAACAATAAAGTACAATCACAAACCATCCAAAAGATAACACAAATATTTTCTCTTTGAAAACCTTATGGGAGAAACCCAACTAGAAGGTGAGGTTGGTCTTCTCTCTTTTCTCTGGTACATAAATAATGCAAGTACAAAGGGTAAGGCATTCTCTATGGAGTTACATGAGACCTATGGCTTGTTAGGATTCTAAAGAACATTAACCCCCTATGTTATGTTCTCTAATTTCCCACTCCTAATTGTTTTGCTCTACTATGGAACAAAATACAATAACATAGAATGAAACCCCTTCTCTTCCTAGTGGCCCAGTATTTAACATAGCTCACTAGACATCTAGAAATAGGTTTTTGACTTCCTCAACCCTCAATTGTGGTAGGATTTTGAATTTTATAGAATCTTCTTGAAATCCCTCACGTGGCTAGCCCAATATGCATGAGTAATGGGGGTTGATGTGGCATCCTATCATACCATGGTTGTCAACACAATAGATGAACTTGTGAGAGGCATAACTTTTGTATACGAACTCCAATTGATGCACAATCTACATCATTGGAAATGTATCAAAGTGTAAAACACCACTAGGAGAGTGTGCATGAGTTCCAGGCACCATAACTCCCAAAAATGTTGTTTAATGCCTCAAAATGGATCTGAAAGGTTCCAGAACCCAATTTTTCAAATTGGGACCTCCCATTAAAATGGCCCTGCAAGTTGATTCCTCCAATGTTTTCCACTCTAAAAGCATTGATATAGATGAAAAGTAATATAATGATCCAATTCAGATCATACCTCCCCATTTAGGGAGGATTTTGGTCCCCAGAATCTTTATTGAATGAGGTGAGGAAAGTTTTTCTCTACCTTTTTCGTGGAGTACCACTTTGCTTTTCCTAGAAGTTCTCCTTTCAACCTAATCTACCAAAGGTCATAATGCCCCTATATTCTAGTTCTAGACCACTTTTTCAAACTTGTGTCTTCTGCTAACTTTTCCTGAGCATCTAGTGCTAATTCCTCTATGGAAGGTAGGACCTACTCCTATTCCCAATCCAACATGGAAGGCTCATAGAGTTTGAGATTCTCCACATTCACTACTGAGTAAATGTACATGTATGGGGGTAGACTGAGTCTATAGGAGATATCCCCCACATTTGCAAATACCTCTAAAGGACCATACCACATAGCCTTGTTATTATTATTAGGTCCCTATAACATTTCCTTATTCAGTTATAACCATACTATGTCTCCCACTCTAAATGTTATGTCTATTATGTGTTGATCATATCTAGCCTTCTACTTTTCCCGTGACTTCTTCAACGTCTCTTGTACTTGCAAATGGATCTTCCTGGTCTTATCAACAAATATTTCTTCTTTTAATTTATCTCTTTTGAGTTCCTCCCTTACTCCTCCTTGTTTTTCATATACAACAACTAAGGGTGAAGGTGGAAAATACCCAAAGCAAGTTTCAAAAGGTGGCTTACTAGTAGAAATGTTGGAATGATTTTCTATAAGAGTGTTGTTTATAGATCATATTTTCATCCTAGGTCTTCAGATGATTTTGATTGTAACCCCTCAAAAGTTCCACCAAAGTCCTATTTACTACTTCCATCTATCCATCTATCTATGGATGGAATGTTGTAGACCTCTTCAACTTAGTATCCATATTCTCCCACAATGTAGCGCAAAATGCACTGAGAAATATGGTGTCCTTGTTTGATATGATGCTCCTTGGTATCCCAAAGTGCACCCATATCAATTCAAAGAACTTGTTTTATACTTCTTTTCCATTGATGGTCTTTTTACAAGGCATGAGAATGCACATTTTGTTGAACCTGTCAACTATCAAAAATAGATAGTCATGTCCCATCCTGGTTGTTGGTAAACCTCCCAAAAAATCCATGGAAATACTTTCCCAAGGTCAAGTGGGTACAGGTAAGGGATGATATAAATATTTCTTCTATTACTTGGATTTCTGGTATGACAAAGTACACATCCTCTAATATATCATTCTACATATTCTTGTATTCTGGGCCAGTACACATACCTTTGTAAGTTAGAAATTGTATTCCCAACACCAAAATGTATTGCAACCTTGGAGGTGTGATTCTCTATGATAAGATCCAATCGTTCATGTTTAGGAACACAATGCTTGTCGAGATTGTAGAGTAAACCATTCTGGAAATGATAGTCATCATTTTCATCATCTCATTCTATATGAATTTGGCCATGTATCTATTGAAACACCTCCTTGAAGTCTTCATCTTCTGTGTATGCCACTTTATATGCATCATGGGTAAAAGGATACATGTGCATCATAGTTCCCAAAGTTGTAATCTTGGATGTGGGTGGTTGTGAAAGCATGCCTACCAACTTATTTGAGCTACCCTTCTTATACTTTATGACCAAATGAAATTGTTATAAAAACTCCATCCACTTGTAATGCTTGGATTTTTGTAGCTTACTCTAGGCCTACGAATATTGTAGTGATTGTTGATTTGTGTGGATGATGGTCTCTTTTCCCATTAGATAGCTCTTCCACTTTTTGACATCTTGTACCAATTAATAGAGATCCTTGTCGTCGGCAGGGTAGTTGAAAACCGCCCCATAAAATACTTTAGAATGATAGCATACAAGCCTTCCTCCCTACATCAAGATTTTTCCCATGGCATACCTACTTTCATCTGTCTCCACTTTGAAGGGATTCTGCAAATTTGGTAGCGCAAGCATTGGTGCTTGACTGATATTTCTTTTCAGCTCATCAAAGGCCTTTTATTGATTCTTCCCCCACTAGAAACTCTTACCATTGGTTGTTATGGTGCATACTGGTGCATCTACCACTGAAAATGAAGATATGAAATTCCACAAGTATTTTTTTTCCTAAAACAAACTCCTAAATCCAATGAAATTTGTAGGAACTAGCCATTTCATGATGGCCTTCATCTTTGAGGTATCTATCTTGAGCTCCCCTCCATTGATCACATACCCCAATACACCAAATATTGTTGACAAAACTTTCATTTCTTGAGATTGACCAACAATTGGTGCCTCTTCAGAGTATCCAACACCTACATAAGATGTGAGATGTGCTCCTCCCAAGTAGCACTATAAACCAATATATCATCCAAATAGACAATAACAAATCAATCTAGATAAGGGAATAAAATATCATTCATTATTCTCATAAATGTAGTTGGTGTGTTGCATAAACTGAATGGCATAACCAACCACTCATACAAACATTTCCTTGTCTTGAAGGAAGTATTCTAGGTATCTTATTCTTTGACTCATAACCGGTGATATCCTAATTTGAAATCCATCTTAGTGAAGTACTTTTCATGCAACAGTAGGTCCAACAGATCATTGATCCTTGGCAGAGGGTATTGATTCTTCAATGAAATCTTGTTCAATACCCTATAATTGATACACATTCTCTAAGTCCCATCCTTATTGGGAGAAATTATTATGGGTGACCCACAAGGTGAGGTACTTGGTCGAATCACACCCTTCTCCAACAACTATCACAACTGTTTCTTCACTTCATTTGATTCTAGAAGGGGTTGTCTATACAACCCAATATTTTTCAAGTGGGAGTTTGGGAATAATTAGATTTCATTCTTCACTTCCCTCTTAGGTGGTATCCCTTTAGGATCTTGGAACACTTCTTTGTATTCCTATAACGACTCCTCCAACTGATGTTTATTCTTTTTAGTACACTCCTCTAGGGATGCCTTCACTTTCATTGATTCATCATCAGACTGATTTTCTCTTAAGAAAAGAAAAACATATTTATTTCTCAAACTAATCAACTTCTTGGCTTGGTTGTCACTTACCAGTGAGATATTTGACTTTCCTTTATGTGTGTTGATGATATAAAAATTCCCATCCTTGATCAGTTGGTGTTGGTTGGCTCTCTGCATGAATATTGCATCCCTCATATACATGTAAGGGATTCCAAACACTACTATGCATGAATATTTCATCCCTCTGCATCCTTGTTTACCCAACCCAATGGATAGGAGATAGGATGATCGTGACCCTTCAATCCAAGCTTGTTGACTAGATCCGTTGCTATGAGATTATCCTATGAACTAGAGTTGAACATAACATCTATCTTGGTATTCTTGACCCAAATCTTAATGTGGAAGAGCTTGGCCATATCCATCTCTTCCTCATGATGAAGGATACCCAGATTCACCTCCTTCTGCACAAATGTACATACAATATCTTCATCCGCATCTGAGTTACTTTCAACTTGGTTTCTTGAATCTATGGTTAGAAGGTTATTTTTCTTGTTGTCATTCTTGTGGTTCTTCAAGTTTATGTTTGGATGTAGTTTCCAACAATTTTTCTCAGTGTGGCCATCAATGTTGTAATGATTTAAATGGTTGTTGGGATCTTTGCACTGATGTGTAGTGGTTTTTGTATTCTTATGTTTTCCCTCTTTCCACTTCTTCTTCCCCTACTTGGAATCTTCTTAGTCCTCTTTCTTTTGGCCTATGTTTTCCAGGTACTATGTTGTACACATGCCTCATCCACTATCCTTGGCTCTAAGAGAATCACCTACTTTCATAGATGATTGTGTAAACCCCCTAGATACTTTAGGAGTACATCTGGGTTCTTGGGAGAGATACCCAACATGATGGCCATGTTTCTAAACTCAATGGTGTACTCATGTACACTCTTCCCCCACCTTTGCCAGAAGTAATGCTACCATATCCATTGGCCCTCTACATACCTGATAGGGTAGAATTGGGACTTGATGAGGGTTTTGAAGTCCTCCAACCTAGTTACTATTGGATCACCCTCCATCCTAAGTGTTTTTGTGTGGCTTTCCCACTAGGTCAAATCATGTCACTCAGACTTCAATATAGCAAATGAAATCTTTTTCCCTTCATCTATATGGTGAACACTAAAATAAAATTCTAGTTGTTGTAACCAATGATTTAGTTTTATTGCATCGATATCACCTTGGTATAATTTTATGTCCACTTTCGCTTCCATATTGAATATGTATTGTGAAGGGTTAATGGCACTCAAATTTAGCTGGTCTTTCTTGGATTCCTTCCGTGACTTCTTTCCTAACTCTTCATGGTCTCCTAATTTCCCCTCCAATCCGATTTCTGAGTTAGAGCCTCCATCATTTTGGAACAGTCTGAGATTTCTTTCTAATGCCACCATGAGGAGGTTCGTGAGACTGATGTTGGCAACTTGCAGTTCCAACCACTCAAATATCTCTTTTGTTGGATCTCGAGGGTTATTATGAACATAATCATCTGTCATGGCTAGAGTTTTTGCGACTTGTATTTAATTCGATTCCTGGATCCTTCAAATTCCCACAAATACCCAAAATAAAACCCTTCTAGGATACCAATATGATCTATAAACGTTTGTGGATATTCCACTCGAATAGTTCACCACAACAAATCTGATAAATAAAAATGAAATCTAGACTATGAAGGTTAAGTTCCTCTAGATTCTAAAATATTTAGTTACTTATTTTTTGCTTATGCATGAAATAGAAAAAATGTGGAAAATAGAGAATGGTAAATTACAATCAGACACCATCCACAAGATAACAAAAATATTTTCTTTAGGAAACCCTTATGGGAGAAAAACGAGCTAGAAGTTGAGGCTGCTCTGATCTCTTTTCTCTGGTATGGAAATAATTCAAGTACAAAGGAGAAGACACTCTCTATGGAGTTACCTAAGACCTATGGCCTATTAGGATGCTACAAAAAATTAACCCCCTCTATTATTCTCTCTAATTTTCCACCACCAGTTGTTCTTCTCTGTTATGGAACAAAATATAATAACATAGAATGGAACCCCTTCTCCTCCTAGTGGTCTAGTATTTAACATAGCCTGGTAGCCATACAGGGATAGTTTTTTTACTTCATCAACCCTCAATTTTGTTAGGGTTTTGAACCTTCTAGAATCTTCTTGAAATCCCTCACATGTCTAGCCACATATACATGAGTAATGGGGGTTTATGTGGAATCCKCTCGTACCATGGTGGTCAACACGATAGGTCAACTTGCAGGAAGCATAACGTTTGCATACGAACTCTGATTGAATCATGGTCTACACCACTGGAAATKTTTGGGAGTGTAGAACACCGCCAAGGGGGTGGACACAAGTTTCAAACACTAGAACCCCAAAAAAMATTGTTTAATGCATCAAAATKTCTCTGAAAGGTTCCAAACACCGATTTTCCAAACTGGGACCTGCAACTAAAATGACTCTGCAAGTTGATTCCTCCAAATGTTTCCACTCTGAAAGCATCAATATAGATGAGAAGTAATATAATGATCCAATCCATATTAGCTTTAGTAGAAGAGTTTCTTCTTACTCTTGCAACAACACTACATACATTAGGGTGATGTAGGGATCTCAAAAAATGTTTATTGTGATTTTGGACAGCATCATTTGTTGCAAACAAATGTATGGCACACTATCAAATGATTCCTTTATGGAGCCACCCAAAGAAACATATGTACAATTCATTAGTGATTTCTAGTATTATACAATTCAAATTGCATCTCTAACATCCATTAGCAAATTAAAAATAATAATTATAATCTCGATTTTCTCTCTCTTTTTTAAACATTATATCAAGAGTTATAATAGTTCTAAATAAGTTCCATATTTCTCTCACATCACATTCACATGCATATACAAGTTTATCTATAACTTGAGGAAGTTGTCCCAAATTACTAACCAATATAATTGATGTCCCTCCAAAAGAAACATATGGATTTTCAAGGAAAGATTGATGAAGTCGAACATGAATTAGTAAACATATTTTTTCCTATAAATTGTATATCATCAATAAGGATATATATTTGACATGTCTCATCTCCTCTAGTAACCCGATCAAATGTGATCAAAATAAACCAATAAGTCCCTTACCCATGTATGAAGTCTAAACCATACTATTGTTGCAAATATGTTAATTGTTGCAATGCTAGTAGCAGTGAAAGAAGCATGAGATCTTCTTAGAAAGAAACTCAATTTCAAATCTTGTCTAACAAATCCAATCAAATGAGGCTACTTGATATTAACAATATTTCCCAATAAATATTCCATAATTCTACATTGTTATCTTTGTCATTACAAGCTATGTTCAATAAATATTGAACATAATTCTATATTGCCATCTTTGTCATTACACTCTATGTTCAATATTTTACATTCAACACCAAATTGAAATTGTCATATAAATCAAAATTGTATCCAATTAAATTACTTTATTTAATTAATTTGAGACGATCTATTGGATGTAAGTTTTAAACCTGTGAAGTAAAGCAATGCATATAGATTCTTAAGCAAAACAAAATTTAATCAATGGCTCATTCACAGAGTACACAGAGATTTTATACCGAAAACCCTCAACCGGGAAAACCTTTCTTATATTCATTATCTCGAATTTCACCATTCACTATA
>SNQJ01S0115094.1:0-10159 GCA_010110895.2 Picea sitchensis
TGTATCATCATTTAAAATATTCCAAGGGGATTGATGTATCCTTCCAGTAGGTGTTGGAAAACTTAGGAAGTGGGTGCTTCCTTCAAGTTGGTGCTTGTAAAATCTTAAAACTACTTAAGAAAAGTTTTTGTGGTTTTCTCCCAGTTGGGTTTCCACGTAAAAATATGTGTGCAATGTGTATGATTTTATGTGATAATGAATGACATGATTAATGGTTGATATTTATGTAGTGTTTGAAGGTTAAAATCGTTGAAATAGCTCTATATTTATCCTCCCCCTTTTAGTATTCTTGAATATTATAACATTTTACAAGTGTGATTTACTTTCTGCACGTGTGATTTACTTTTTGTAAGAGTGATTTAAATTCCAACAAGTGTGATTTACTTTCCGCAAGTGTGATTTAAATTCCACAAGTGTGAATTTTCTTTCTTGCAAATGTGATGTTTATTTTTTTGCAACTCAAAATAATGTAGTTTGGTGACTTAATTAAGTATGTTGATTTGTGACATTAAAAGTACTACAACTCTTAGAAAAAATAACGCTACTCTTGCATATACATTGCACAATAGTTCATAATTAAGATACGACCTCATATTGATGATAAATGTACAATTCTTCAGTTGCTCACTAAGTTAATTAGGAAGTAATTGAAGACTCTGTAATTTTTGGCATCGTTTCCAGGGAACTGCAAAAGAAGTAATTATTGAGTAAATTGTGTGGATTTCCATTTTAAGTGTTGTGATTTCTTTTCAACAATTCATAGAATATTTTTCTAGTATTTTCTATTAGATCGAGGTTTGCGGAATATGCAGTGAGGAACATGCTACTCATAATTGTCCATTATTAATAGGACTAAAAGCTATCTACCAGAAATCCGAAGAACTAGAACAATTATGCTATTTCTCTTAGAGGAGACTCTAGCATCCCAAACCTTGAGGTATGATCCTAGATCAATATCAATATTTCAATTCATAATGGACTAACCATTCCATGCAATATTCTTCTCAACCATGGGGTGTGGAAACAAAACAATGGGTGTATCCTCCTCCTCCAAACTAGTTATGGCAACAGGGATGGACAAACCCTACTATAGGAGGACCTCAACAACATCCTATGACACAACCACCCATGTGAATCCTTCTTCCTCCCCAGATGTAGGCATCCACATCCACACCTCCTCAACCAAAAATACTTGCACAACCCATACCTAACCTGGATAACGGAAGGCTAGACCAACCAATGTAAGCTTCTGGACTTGTGACCTACCTGACTTATTCCATCTCTTCCCTGGAATGCAATGATATTCACCTTTGGTCAAGGAAAACAATAACCAAGGACCAAACTCGTATTAGCATTGAAGATTTGAATGAGGATGGATGTAATGAAGAATTGGAACCAAAACAATCTCAAGAACCTTTGAAAGCTGAGAATGTCCACCCTGAACTTCAAAACCCACCCTAGCTAGAAATGCTAAACCTAGAAAAACCTTTTACTCAACCCGAGTTTGAATTCCTGGGAGAACTAAAAAATGTGTGTAAAAATACCACTATTTATATCCATCAAGGATGTTCCCATATATTCAAAAGAGATACATGAACTTTTCTTAAGGAAACCCAATAGGAAATGAAATGATCCCCAAATGGTTCATGTCACGGGAATACTGTTAGATTTAATGATGGGGGGAGTTCTCGCAGCTAAATACTATGAACCTAGAAGTCCAGTCGTTAATGTGCATATCAACAATACACTTATTATTAACACATTAATCGACCTAGGGGTTTCCATCAATGTTATGACACACGATACGATGCAAGAATTAGGTCTTACAGGCCCTAGGGAAACCCCAACCATACTTGAACTCACTGACAAATGAAAAATTAAACCAGAGATAATCTTATAATATCTAGTGATCTATGTGGATTCATGGGAATATACCATTGACTTCATGGTCCTATGACCAAAAACCTCTCTAGGAGGGTATTATCTAATCCTAGGACAACCTTGGATGGTCATTGTTGATGCCTACATCCGTTGTAGTTCATGCAACATGATCATCTCCCATGGGACATCCAAAAAAAATCAACCCTCTATCCTCCCGCCAAACCCAGTATAGATATAAATACACTAGTTTGGGTTGATGAAGGAAATATTGAGGATGAAGGGGAAGCCCACCAAGTCCTATCCATAGACCAATACTTAGCCATAAGAGATAAAACAAAGGACGATGAAATCAATGATTATATAGCCTCTTCCTCTACCTCATGAAACACACTTATTCTTGAGAAAGTTATGCAACTAGAAGCACTTGATTCTCTAGATTTAACAAGCATCTCACCCATTGAACATGAACCCTAAACATAAAAATATCAAGGGTCCCTTATAGAAACTATAGAAATCAGTCCATGGAAAACCTTGAAAATCAACCAAGGACTTTTTGAAAAACAAAAAGAGTGATTGGTTAAAGTGTTGCAAAAGAACAATGATTCCTTCACCTGGGATTACTATGACATGAAGGGGATCCATATCGACTTGTGCACACATCACATATATATTAAGGAAGGATCTAGGCCCATTCACCAACCCCAACACTGGATGAACCACTTACTGGAAGACATAGTCAAAAAAGAGCTACAAAAATTGCTTACAACTAACTTCTTCTATCTGATTTTGAAGAGCGAGTGGGTCTCCCCTCTTGTCATGGTACCAAAGAAAAATGGTAAATGAAGAATTTGTGTCGAATATAGATAACTCAATAAAGAAACACATAAATACCACTTCCCATTGTCTTTTATCGACCAGGTCCTTGACACATTAGCATGGAAGAAATACTTTTCTTTCCTTGATGGATTTAGTGGATATAACCAGATCCAAATCACACCCGAAGACCAAGAGAAAAAAACGTTCATGTGTCCTTGGGGGACATTCTATTAATATTATGGTAGCTTTGGGAGGTATCAACCTCCATTGTGACCTTTGACGAGATTATAATATTTCGGAAGAAAGAAAAGAAGTGAGCGTAACCCTAGAAGAGATGTCGGTTGAGAGAGATAATTAATATGAATTAATTAGTACCCATAATGAGAAGTTGGCCCATGCAGTCTTCCAGGATTAGTATAAATACAAGGCACCAGTCTTCATTTGACATACACTTCTCATAACTGCAAAGAGGCACGTGTGCGCACTACTGTCTTTCAATCTTGTGCGCAAGTTCTAGAGAAGGTGTTGCCACTAGTTCTGAATCCTATTGCTTCTATATTTTTGGTTTGGAATCTCTAATCAAATTTGATTACTTCTTGGTTGGTGCATTAGCCTTGATTGGCTATTGGATTGCTACCAGGATTCTTCTCTCTGTCAAGGTGAAGGTGCTCGGAGTGTGGCTTCGGCCTATGGTTGGGTGACAATAGTGATATTTTCTATGGTAAAATGAGGACATTCTAACATGTTATGGGCCCACACCTCCTTCATTCAGTCTAACCACTAGAAGGAAGCATAGCCATTAGGATATTGTTCTCGTTGAAGAACTATCACTAGGTTTTACTTGCAGGAGCAGCTTCCAAGACACTGTCGATCCAACACCTTGTGATGGAACATCTTGTTCAAGAAGAAGGTATTCAAGTGAGCCTTGGTCCAGTGCATCTCTTGGCACTCTCATAAGGAAAAAATGTCAAAGTTGAAGTTTTGGATCAAGGCATGACCAGTCACCAGTCAACCGAAGTCATGAGTGAAAAGACTAGTCATCTACACTACTCAACACTCACAGGAACGATTGAAGATGACATGTGGATAATTGATAGTGGAGATTCTAGGAATATGATGGGATATCAAGACAGACTCTCAAATGTAAATGAGAAGAATACATCATACAAGGTAGATATTGGAGACAAAAGCACTTACCCATTCGAAGGATTTGGACAAGCCTCTGTCAAGTTGAAAACAGGGAACAATGTTCATTTGAGCAATGTCTTATATGTACCTGATTTAGAAAAGAATATTGTATCCATATCTTTCCTAGAAGACAAAGGAAACATAATAACTTTTGTAGATGGAAAAGTGTTATCTTGGCATAAAGACTCCAGCATAGAGAATGCTAGGGTTATTGAAACTCGTGAAGGAATTCTATATATACTACTAGAAGAAAATGAAGAAGCTCTTGTACATGATGAAGTCAATCCCAATGAACTTTGGCACAGAAGGTACACTCATATTAACTGTCAAGCATTACCTTTTCTCAAAAATATGGTTGAAGGAATACCAAAATTGCAGTCTACACATGAAGGAATTTGCAAAGGATGTGCTCTTGGAAAGAATATCAAGAAACCATTCCCAAGAAACAACAATAGATCTAAGGAGATTCTAGATCTAATACCCTTAGATGTTTGCGGTCCTATTCCATTCAAATCTCTAGGAGGTTCTCTTTACTACGTAATATTCATAGATGATTACTCAAGAAAGAATTGGTTATATCTTCTGAAGACAAAGGAGGAAGTATTCAACAAATTTCAAGAATTCAAAGCAGAGATAGACAACCTCACGAACAAGAAAATCAAGACCTTGAGAATAGATAATGGAGGAGAATATACATCAAAGGAATTCGTTTCATTCTACAAATTGACAAGGATTAAGAGGGGGTTGATTGTTCCTCATAATCCTCAACAAAATGGTGTAGCAGAAAGGAAGAACAAATCTATTGAAGAAATCGTGAAGGCACTACTAAATGATCAAGGTTTATCCATGTTATTATGGGGAGAAGAATCAGAACAAAAATCCTCATCGCATATTGAAGGATAGGACTCCAGAAGAAGCCTTCTCAGGTAAGAAACCTAATGTGGAAAACCTAAGAATATTTGGATGTTTTGTTTACTCTTACATTCCCAAGGAGAAAAGGAATAAATTAGAACCCTCAGGAAAGAAGGGCATATTTGTGGGATATAGCAAATAATCCAAGGCTTATAGAATCTATATCCTGGAACAACATAAGATTGAAGTAAGTAGAGACGTCACCTTCAATGAAAAGATGGATTTCAAGAAATCCATTGAAGAAACTATAGAAGAAGAAGAGTATGAAGAGCCTTTTAAAGAAGGAACATGTCTTCCCGAAAATCAAAATGAAGAAAATGAACAATTTGATCATCCGATGCAACCATGTGAGACCATTGATTCAATCATCCGGATGCAACCATGACCATTGATTCAAGACCGCATCTAAGACCAAGAACCACTGCCTTGGCTTGAAGCTACTCTTACATACAGCGTAAGCCCTGTGATGGACCTTCTAAAAGTAAGAAGCCCAAAAAGATTCTCAAGATATAAATGTATGACAAAGATTCTAGATGAAGAACCTACTAATGCTTGAAGAGGAAGTTTCGAAGAAACAATGGAAAGAAGAGACGAAGACACCAATCCATCATGAAAAATGATGTATGGGAAATTGTGCCTAGACTTAAAGAGAAATCAAGAGTAACTTCAAAATGGGTATATAAGATCAAACATGCAATAGATGGAAGCGTGGATAAATATAAAGCAAGGTTCAGAAGGGAGGGTTCTCCCGAAAGAAGGTAGAAGACTATGTTGTATGGTGTATGTTGTTGGATATATATGGTATGTATGAGCAAGTTGTATTTGGAATGTCGATTGGACTTCTAGATTTGTGTTGTGGTTATTGCTAATAGGCTTGGACTTGATTATCGAAGATGTGTATGAGAGGAAGTAGTCCACGAGATACAAAATATTATCATGATGGACATGTGGGGATTTTGGCAGAGAAAGGACTGGGTACAAGCCACTCCATCAGGGGTATTATTGCCCCACACTTTTCAGAGACACCAAAGAGTATGTCAAGAGGTGCAACAATTGTCAACACATGGGTAGACCCATATAAGCATATGAATGACATTACAACCACACAAATGGTGTTAGAACCTTTTGACAAATGGGCCATTGATTTCATGGGACCAATAAATCTCCTTTCCCATCGACACTCCTACATCCTTGTTTGTGTGGATTATGTTACAAAATGGATGGAGGAAAAACAATTTAAAGCAACAATTGAACATGCGATAGTGGAGTTTCTCCATGAAGAAATATTTGTAAGGTTAGAGATACCACGATAGATAGTGACCAACGGAGGAAATCAATTCACATCACGTCTTGTCAGATATATGATGACCAACTATAAAATCAAGCACATAGTAACAACAATTGTTCGTTCCATAGGCAAATGGACAAGTAGATGGGACTAATAACATCCTTGAGGTCATTATCACTAAAATTATCAGACATGTAACATCCTGCTCTTGCAAGCACATGTTATCTAATTTATTCTTGGAGGACACTTGCTTGAAAGTGATCCATTTATAGTACATGGTTATTTGTTTTGATTATGGATTTTTATGATGATGCTGATGGTTGTGATTTATTGTCATTGTTATATATATATATATATATATATATATATATATATATATATATATATATATATATATATATATATTGACAGATGTTATTGACGAAGTTTACATGAGTGTACATGACACATTCTAGATTGTGGATGCCGATGGCATCAATGGACATCCTTAGGCTCCAGATTGAGTCAGGGAGTGGATTGTGTTGTGTTTGAGTATTTCATTTTACACATATTTGTCATATGATTGATTTAGTATGATTATGTATATGGATTAGTGACAATGTTTTGTCAATTGATGCAGGCTAACGATGCTTGCTAATATAACTCACATAAGGAGTAAAGAGGCCATGCACATAAACTAGATATTGAGGGAGAGGTGTGGCAGCGTTTCTGTCACAACCTACTAGCACTCCCATCATGGCTTGAATTGTAGGTTAACGATTACCTAGTTCGAGAGTTCCATGATGTCGTGAGGGAAGACTAGGATAGTCGTTCATGAATATTTCTAAGGGGCTCGCAATAAGGCGAAGTTATTATTCCTTAGAAGCCCTTAGTCTCTCACAAGGTCGCCTGAATGGAGTTATGACTCCAAGAGTAAAAAAAACTACCAAAACTAGTCAGAGGTAAGTGGCATTCTTGGAGCACAGAGTGCATCTTGAAGGGAACGCCGCGTAAATAAAACTTGAGTCAATGAATCTATGTCGCCTAGAAAACCTTGAAAGAGTAATTATAAACCTTAAAAATCTTTATACCTTGTCAGATATGAATAATTAATGAGTAATTTATTAATTATAAATCCCAATAAACGTCTAATCCTATTCAAAAAAAATTAAGCCTAAGTCTAAGTTTTTGTAAGGAGACTAGACTAAATTATTAACTAAATTAAAAACGAATGAGGTAAATCAATTTAAGAATTAAGAAAAATGAAATAAATATAAAGAATCAATATAATACACATGTGTGCAAGAAAATACCAAATTGGAATTTAAGATAAGAAAGGAATAAAACATGAGAGAATATGTGTACGCATAGAATGGTATCTAGTGTCTAACTAGAATAAGACTCATATTTTAACTCTAACTAAGATTTAGTAAGGCGTTAGTCATTAAATAAGAATCTAGGGAATAAAGAGACAACTAGGAGCGATTTAAGGAGAACATTTAGGAAAGGTGAGGGAATTTTAATTTTAATTACAATAAAATATGTAATTACTTGTGCAACTTGGGGAGAGGGTGACAAGTGTAAGGGGGGAATAATCCTAATTTACTGAATCAAAAAGAAAATTGCTTGTGCATGTGGGGATGTGTTAGTAAGGAATTTCCTATAAATAAAATGGTCTAGATGGGAAAGAGATCATCATTGGTTATTGGTAAAGTTATGTTGCCAAATTATTTTTGATTGGTTTTACTTTTGAGAGTTGGTATACCCAGTTTGAGAGAGAGTGTTGGATTTCCCTTGTGAGGAAAGCTTGGAGATAGAGTATTTATGGTTTTATGTGCATGGTCCCTTTGTGGCTTGGGGACCTAAGGGGGAAGAAGAGTACCCCTAGCGTTGGATGGAAGGTACCGATGAAGTCTCAACGATTAGCGAGCGGAAGGAGGAAGAGAATGCCATGTTATGAAGATCATCTCCGACTTCGTCGCCTTCAGTTACGGTACTCTTGTTTGCGATTGAATTTGTAATAAGATTAAATTGTACTTAATTAGTTTAAGAAATTTTTCGTCATTGTTTTTACTTCTAATATTGAGTTGGTAAATCCCATTGATGGTTGTGTGTTATAGAAAGTGAATTCTAGCATTGTTGTTTTCCAAATTGAAATAATTGTGACATAATTTCCTTGTTCGTTGTTATCTATTTTCCAATCCGTTGGATTCTACTAGAATGTTGCTAGTCGAAGTATGTATATATAGAAACCAAAACTCTCGATCGCTGCCAATGAATTTGTATTTGACTTCTAGATTTGTGTTATGGTTATTACATTACGTTTGATATATGGTATGGCGTATGGTTAATCTGGAGAAGGTGTTGCCGCTAGTTCTCAAGCCTATTGCTTCTATATTTTTGGTTTGGAATCTCTAATCAGATTTGATTACTTCTTGGTTGGTGCATTAGCCTTGATTGGCTATTGGATTGCTACCAGGATTCTTCTCTTTGTCAAGGTCAAGGTGCTCGGAGTGTGGCTTTGGCCTATGGTTGGGTGACAATAGTGATATTTTCTATGGTAAAATGAGCACATTATAACATGTTATGGGCCCACACCTCCTTCATTCAGTCTAACCACTAGAAGGAAGCATAGCCATTAGGATATTGTTCTCGTTGAAGAACTGTCACTAGGTTTTACTTGCAGGAGCAACTTCCAAGACACTGTTGATCCAACACCTTGTGATGGAACATCTTGTTCAAGAAGAAGGTATTCAAGTGCGCCCTGGTCCAGTGCATCTCTTGGCACTCTCATAAGGAAAAAACGTCAAAGTTGAAGTTTTGGATCAAGGCATGACTAGTCACCAGTCAACCGAAGTCATGAGTGAAAAGACTAGTCATCTACACTACTCAACACTCACAGGAACGATTGAAGATGACATGTGGATAATTGATAGTGGAGATTATAGGCATATGAAGGGATATCAAGACAGACTCTTAAATCTAAATGAGAAGAATACATTGTACAAGGTAGATCTTGGAGACAAAAGCACTTACCCATTCGAAGGACTTGGACAAGCCTCTGTCAAGTTGAAAACATGTAACAATGTTCATTTGAGCAATGTCTTATATGTACCTGATTTAGAAAAGAATATTGTATCCATATATTGCCTATAAGACAAAGGAAACATAATAGCTTTTGTAGATGGAAAAGTGTTATCTTGGCATAAAGACTCCAGCATAGAGAATGCTAGGGTTATTGGAACTCGTGAAGGAAATCTGTATATACTACTAGAAGAAAATGAAAAAGCTCTTGTACATGATGAAGTCAATCCCAATGAACTTTGGCATAGAAGGTACACTCATATTAACTGTCAAGCATTACCTTTTCTCAAAAATATGGTTGAAGGAATACCAAAATTGCAGTCTACACATGAAGGAATTTGCAAAGGATGTGCTCTTGGAAAGAATATCAAGAAACCATTCCCAAGAAACAATAATAGATCTAAGGAGATTCTAGATCTAATACCCTCAGATGTTTATGGTCCTATTCCATTCAAATCTCTAGGAGGTTCTCTTTACTACGTAATATTCATAGATGATTACTCAAGAAAGAATTGGTTATATCTTTTGAAGACAAAGGAGGAAGTATTCAACAATTTTCAAGAATTCAAAGCAGAGATAGACAACCTCACGAACAAGAAAATCAAGACCTTGAGAATAGATAATGGAGGAGAATACACATCAAAGGAATTTATTTCATTCTACAAATCGACAGGGATTAGGAGGGGTTTGATTGTTCCTCATAATCCTCAACAAAATGGTGTAGCAAAAAGGAAGAACAAATCTATTGAAGAAATAGTGAAGGCACTACTAAACGATCAAGGTTTATACATGTTATTATGGGGAGAAGCATCCATGACAACAATATATGTTCAGAACAAAAATCCTCACCGCATATTGAAGGACATGACTCCAGAAGAAACCTTCTCAGGTAAGAAACCTAATGTGGAAAACCTAAGAATATTTGGATGTCCTGTTTACTCTTACATTCTCAAGGACAAAAGGAATAAATTAGAACCCTCGGGAAAGAAGGGCATATTCGTGGGATATAGA
>SNQJ01S0115094.1:11054-28099 GCA_010110895.2 Picea sitchensis
TGGTTTCTCCAAAAGTCATGCAGATCCAAATCTTTACTACAAAGTCGTGAACAATGCGCCTGTGATTCTACTACTATATGTTATTGCCACAAAGGGGCTTGTGGTGGTCATCTTTCTGGGCTTGTGACAGCCCAAAAAATCCCGTGAGCTAGTTACTTCTAGCCCTTCATATTTAAATATTGCATTGAAGCGGTTAAGAAGTGTCTCCCCTGGCAGGTGTTCACTCGGAAAATGCGCTCGCACCTAGCCCCTCTTCACCCAGTCATTACCGTCGGTACCTTCACCAAGTGGGGGGTAGATTTCGTCGATTGCAACCCAACTTCGGCTGGGGGGGGTATCAACACATTATCGTGGCTATTGACTACTTTCCCAAGTGGGATGAAGCCATGCCTATCGTAAAATCCAATGGGAAGACTGCAACCTTCTTCATGTTCAACCAAATTATCGCCCGGTTCGTTATCCCGAGTGAGATTGTCATTGATCATGGTAGTCAATTTCATAATGAAATGATGGTACAACTAGCATCCAAGATGGGTTTTAGACATGGTCACTCATCTCCTTATTACCCCCAAGAAAATGGGCAAGCAGAGGCCATCAACAAGTCTCTCAATACCATCTTGCAAAAACTGTCAGTTGGAGTAATTATGATTGGCACATCATGCTATATCCCACGCTTTGGTCATATCGAACCTCGATCAATACCACCACCGATTTTTACCCTTTTCAGTTAGTACACGGTGTGGAGTCGATACTTCCTGTTGAATGCAGAATCCCTTCTCTCAAGTTGGCAGTCTAGCTCCTACCTGACACTTCATATTTCGAGTGATGCCTTGTACACCTAGAGAGTCTTGATGAGCAACATTGGGATGCCTTTACGACTATCAAGGCAAACAAGAAACATGTCAAGGTTCAATATGACAAGTCTGTTTGTCCCCGGTTGTTTGCCGAGGGTGACTTGGTCCTCTGTTGTGACCAAGCCAAAGAACCACTAGGGGCAGGCAAGTTTAAACCCATGTGGCATGGTCCTTATATCGTGGGACGTGTTCTAGAAAAAGGAGCCTACGAGTTGGAAGATTATGAAGGGAATAAACTGGCTGAGCCCAAAAATGGGCTCTACTTGAAAAGGTATTATCCTTGAGCCCTAGGATTGGGTGAAACCCTTTGTATACTAATATAAATTTGGTGTATATACATCTTTTTCCCCTTTTCTTTTTGTCTTTGGCTTTCTTATCTAGTTTTCCCTTTTGGTTGGCAGATGTCAATGGAGTCTTCGGTCTACCTAGGATTCACAGATGGAGCCAGTCATCATACACAGAACTTGGCTTCCGTCGCTTGGGTGATTTACTCGCCTGAGGGTCTGCTGGTGTCTTCAGGTGGCGTATGCCTAGGGCCATCCACGAATAATGTGGCTGAATATAGCGTCATCATAGAACTTTTGCATGATTCCATCTCACATGGTATTCACTCTCTAGAAGTTCACCTGGATTCTTAGTTACTAGAATGTCATTTGAACGACCGTTACCGTGTGTGTGATCCTATGTTACTTCATCAATTCCTACGGGTACATATTTTAGAACGACAATTTGATTTTATTACATACTTTCACATCCCTAGAAGTTCTAATCATGTATCTGATGCCTATGCTAATTATGTTTTATAATGGCATTTGACACCAATAAAGTAAAGAAAACCATTAAATCAATGTACACATTGCAATATATGAGTAAAGCCGAAGATCCCTCTTTATATATTTCAAAAAATATGGTGTTTATATTACAAAATTGGGGCTAAAACCCTCAAAATACATATACAGGAGATATACATATCCCATGACATCTACACCTGTGGCACCAGATGCATATCATGATAGAAAACCACGACGTTTGTGAGATGCCAGAAGAGTCGTATCCATTCTCTAGCTACACCAACAACCTGTCGTTGCATGGCTTCAGGTCGATCCTCTACCTGAACCATAGGAATCCTCTGTATCAAATGAGACAGGTTTCCCTACACGTTCTATAGGACTCTCTTCATTTCTCCTCCCATTGCCTCATCTCCCTAGTGCCTCCGTCTATGTTGTAGGAATCCCTCTGGCCATTGTGGACCCACATCTGCAATCACACAAGTATCTAGTTAATATTCAAACACCATCCAAAAATATTTTGGTTTCCTTAAATACAAAAATACAAAAAAATGAAATATGTAAAAACTGTTACCTATGGTGCCATAGGTGGTTCCTGGTGGAAGTGGCATATCTGGGTCCCCTCTGAAATCGATCCCCGCATAGGGATAGTCGACCAGAGCAATGATTTGTCTCTGCCATCAAAAGAAAAAATATCATTGTAGGGTGTCGCCACCCTTCCTCCCCCTTTTCGTCTCATGACCTTGATCCACCGTGCCATGGATGGATCACGTGGTCCTCTATGAAGAATCTCCACTCTGGGTCCCAAACCTGGAACCCGCTCGAAAAAGAAGCTGCAAAGGATAGAGGCAAACCCAAAGTTTCGCTTACCCCCTTGCTTGCACTTTGTCAACTGACCTTTCATATTGGTCAACAGTGAGGTGCACCAATCGTAGACAGTGGGTCTTGCAAACTCCAATGCATAAAACATAAGTGGCCTCAATGCTTGATGCAACGAGGTTGAACCTATAATCCTGGTAAGCACGAGCACAATGATCTTCAGGTTGAGGTTACTTATAGCCCGGATGGGGACTTGACTTCCCACCATGGGAGTTCCTGCAACACATTGGGCTTCGATATACTCCTCGATATTCATCCCACTCCCCGCTCCACGTGACTTGAGGTTCACAACCTCTCCTCAACATGAAAGACCAGTTAAGAAGTAGATGTCCTCTACTTCGATCCTTAATGGTTGTCCATCAAGGATAAATCTCTCACTATCGGGATCCCAATAGCCCACCAACATCTCCAACAACCTCACTTGGGCACTCATTCCCTTGAGATCCCAAAACTTGTATAAACCACATATTTTTAGATCTGCTTGAGCCACCAGATCCTGATCCACTGCTGCATCTACCTCCTCATGCTCACACTCGCACCATTCCAACACCATCCTGCAAAAACCAAATCATTTTTGAGTTAGAAACCCCTCTTTTTTGCCTTTTGCATACATATACGTGACTTTACTTGCTCACATTCATGGGTAGGGCTTGATATACGCCCCCTGTGGTTCACACAAGGGCGTATATCTAGTTGTATATGTGACCTATTCAGAGAAACCTGTGTATACCAAAAACCCCAAGTTGCGCCCTCAAAAACTAAAAAAATAGAACCTAATTAAAAAATATAAACCACTGAATTTGAAGAAGATGGGATGAAGAGTTACCTGATCCAGACGGTTCGTGATTCCGTTGCCTATTGCTCCCGCAATCGCCGTTTGAATCTTAGAGGTATTTTAGTCCAAATTGCACTGTTTGGGTAAAAATCAAAATGATACAATAATTTGTGATTTTATTACTATTTATAAGCTATTTTTACCCACTTGATATAGTTTCATGTTATTTTTTCACATGACGGACTAATTCAAGAATGGTTCTAAGCTAGTTTCGCAGTTTTGACTCAATTTTCTTGCGGATTTCAACGTCATAATTGGTCGTTCATCTCCTCGGGCAGGTATATTCATAACCTAGCATATAGGATAGGTATCTACTCCATCGTGCATTTTGCATTATCCTTCGAATACTTCTTTTTACGCCTTAGGGACAAACCCATTTATTACGACGCATAACCCCCCATCTACTATTAATAGCGTCATTAATAAATGGTAGATACTTACCAAACATGGGTACCCTAGTTAGAACCTCTTTGTCATTTGGTGCCCATGCCAAGTTTTTCCTTAGGACCGAGAGTCCATTATAATTCAATACATGACTGTATGATGAGCCTCATTTCTCATTCATGCACATGCGGCCTTATTACCCACGGACTCCCAAAAATGAGTCTCAGTTAAGCGCTTTTCCGACTGAAAATATCGTCGAGTGATTTGTCCCTTTCATGCTCATTAAAGTTGGATTTGAAAGGTCACGAGTTTTAGTTAATCTCTTTTCTGACTTGCTACCAAAAATTAAAAAGATTGTCGAGTGAACTTGTCTTTTTCACACTCGTAAATTGGATTTGAAAAGATGTCTATTTGGCACAAGTTTACCCCTTTTTCACACCAAGTAGACTAAAAGATATAAAAAAGGACATTTTTTGGCGTTAAGTTGTGATTTCATCTCATGCCCTCGCTTGCAGTATTGAGCCTTTAGCCGGTTCTCTCTTTGCGTTATAAACTGTTGCCTAAGAAGTTTGCATCCTCAACCAAGTAGAGCCTTGTTTTTTGCAATTTGACACCCTATACCCTGGAGGGAACATCACCTCGAGTGTCCATCTCCCACATGCATTCCCTTGCATTAAGCATAGTTACGTTCCACTGATGGAACTAGTTTTTCTTACTTGTGACACTCGTTCCCTCCTCTGTATCATAACATTCATTTGTTATGAAAAAACAAAAAAAAGATAGGCGGGAAGGGAGTACTATATTGTAATTGGCAACAGTTGTTTCGCCTTTGAACAGAGAACAAAGTTATTGAGTCCTTGTGTCATCATAAGTTTAGGTTTAGCATGGCCTTAGGAAGCTGATCTCGCTACAAAATTTTTTCTACCGACTAGTTACTCTTCCAATCCCTACAGAGAACATTATGGATGCCTCCTGCATCTAATTGTCACATCATTGATTCCATGCTACCAGATTCCACCATATGTCTCATGCTCTTATTCAAAGGAAGTCTATCAACCTATATCGGCCACTCCTCAAAAATCTTGACTTCGCATGTCGGCCATACCCTCAGTTTTGTCTCAGAATCACATGATACTTTGGTCTTACCATGCACCTTGGCCCTACTTTCATCATTGGTAGGTCACCTTGAACCCAACAATTGACACTTGATCATTCATCATTGACTGGGTGGTTTCCCTTATGTTCGACGGCAAGACATCTATTCACACTTTGGGATTCGTGCAGTGTCTTGGATGCCATTAGCCTTATTGGTGGTTTCCTCACCTTTGTCAACAATTTTTCATCATTGGTTGTTATTTAGAGGGTCTTTTTCGTGTACCGCTTGCATTTGGCACACGCGGAAGATGCACAGGGTTGTTGGTTCGTGAACATGCTATTCGTCCAATATCCACCAAATCATGATTCCCCTGCTTTGTTCCTCGTGTTGACTGATGAGAGATGCCTCAATGCTCTCCTTTCAGCGGGTCTCTTTCCATCGACTTCAACTCATTTATTCTAGATATGCCTCAATGCTCTCCTTTCAGCGGGTCTCTTTCCATCGACTTCAACTCATTTATTCTAGATATGGGACCTAGAGTTTTATGAGTACCTTGAGGCTTCCATCCATTAGTGGCAGGCTCTCTCACCATTGATAGATGAGAATACATCAATGTCTCTTGATTAATGGATTTCTCAAGCGTTTGACACCAACTCCTTTATTAACACTTGTAGAAATGTACTCAGTGCCTTGATACCTACTTTCATTATTGGTAGGTTGTCTTGCGTTTGTTAACGGTATACCTTAATGACCGGTAATCAAACAATGTCTTATTGTGTTCAACCTCAACTCATTTATTCACATGATGTAGACTTGCACCCTTGGCAGATAGTGTAGAAGACTTGAAGACATCACTATGTGGTTGCATCTTTCCTGAGTTGTTGCTTCCCCTTCATTGGACTAGTACCTATTTGGCTTCAATGATCATGGGAGATCAGATTGTACTCTGCGGTATACAGATATCTTCAAATTGATTTTGAGACTAGTTTCATTGGGCCTTGTCCATGACTATGACAATTTTTGGCATGTAACCGCATTTGTATTTGCCTATTCATGGCCATGAATACTTGTTTGGTATATTTTCCACATGGATCTGCATTGTATTCTTGGCAGCCATGTATGCAAAGTTAGTACATAATGTAATGAGTAATTGAGTTAGTCCAGCTGGTTCTCTACCACTCCACTTCTGGGTTATTTCTAATGTATTTCAGCCATCGCAGCTAGTCTTCTGATATCACACATTTGGGGGCATCTGTTATAGCAAGATTTTCCTCACCATTGTTATCTTGCATAGAGGGCCTTTTTCCATTTCCCTTTGCAGAATTATCATCCCCTTTTGATGAATCTAGAGCTAAAAATATACATTTTTCCACAAATACTCTCCTTATCTGCTATGCTAGATGTGTATATGCTTGTTGATCCACTACAACCCTCGTACATTAGGATTTGTTCCAGAAAATACAAAATGAGGTCAGGTTTCCATGTCACGGCAGGAGATCTCTGATCCTTGGCCTTCCATATACTAGAAACGTTCTGACTCGACCTTTCAATTGCATCCTGAAGGCTGTAAGAGAACAATTTTGACCTATGGAAAATAAGGATAAAGCATTCAACTTTGAGAGCAAAGTTACTCTGGAGAAATTACTTCATATTGAGTCTGCATCCCTCTGTCCCTCAAGTCTGAACACAGTGTTCAACCCCCAAGCTCTTTCACTATTGTTGAGAGGACCTCATTGCCTCTTTCCTATGAGCTTTCCTTTGGTGGAGGATTGAAGTGGTGGAGACCCAGTTGGAAGGAACTTGGTTTCTTGGTTTCGAATCGTCCCGACATGGAACTCTGTATCATTGTCACTTCTGCTAATCAATTATTAATAGAAATACTCCTTTCCCGTCCTATTGATATCTTGCAAATATATGATTATTATCCATGGGCGTGTTTGTAATGTTTATTAATGGATTGTGTTATCTGATGTGCTAACCCCTTTTATATTATCACTGTATACTTGCTCTTATTGTTTGTTGAGAACTTCTTGCAGGTATAAAGCTTTGGGTCAAAGTGCTCAATGGTGGGACATCATCAAACGTTGGATCGAGGTAGGCCTCTTTCTTATATTTCACATCAGTTTATATAGCATATGTTGGAATTGAGTTGATTTCTGCAATCATACATGTCTGTTGTGGTTTACCCTTGGCCATAGAAAGTTTTTCCCTTGTAACAATTGACGATCTATTCCTAATAGGTGAAGAGTCTCTCATCATCCAGTGCAAAAATGAACTAGCTTATGAGTTTGATATGAAAGATCTTGGTCTCATGCATTATTACTTGGGACTAAAAGTATGGCAGAAGCGTGGTGAAGTATTCCTTAGACAAGGAAAGTATGCAATAAATATTCTTCAGAAGTTTGGAATAATGGATTGGAAATCCATGGACACTCCTATGACTACAGATATAAGAAAAGTAAAAGATTCAGATTTTGATCTAGTAGATCCATCACTATATTGACAATTGATTGGGTCATTGATGTATTTGGTAAATACTCGAACAGACATTTGCTTTGTTGTGAAAACACTAAGACAGTTCCAGGTGGAACCTAGACATGAGCATTGGACAGTTGCAAAGAATGCTCTAAGATATATTAGTGTAACACTAAACTATGGTTTAAGATATACCACATCCAGTGATATACAACTTCATGGATTCACATATTCAGATTGGGAAGGAAGTGCAGAAGATAGAAAGAGTACTTCAGGGGCTCCGCTATGATATCTTGGGGCAACATGAAACATAAGTCTGTCACACTCAACATAGCAGAAGCAGAATATATTGTAACATGTGAGGCACGTACAAAAGCAATATGGCTGAGAAATCTAATCTCTGATTTATTTGATCAGGTTCCAGATTCAATCATAATACACTGTGACAATTAGAGTTGTATAAGGCTATCAGAACACCCAGTGTTTCATGAACGGTCGAAAAATATTGAGATCAAATAATACTTTATTTGAGATAAAGTCCAGGATGGAGAAGTAAATCTCCAGTGTATCCCCACAGATGAGCATACAACAGATATCCTGACAAAGCCTCTGTCCAGAATAAAATTTGCATATTTCTGAGACAAATTGGGAATCGTGGAAATAAATCCCTTATTTGAAAGGGAAGAAATGACTCTCTAGGTTGGGAGGGAGCACTGACATATTATTTATTGAGGACAATCATTTTCAAGTTTGAAAATGGTCCATCTTGGGCAGTTCCTTTCCAGTTCGAAAAGTGGTTTGAGATTTCTAATGGACATGCATTTTCCAGTTCGGAAAATGGTCCAGATCGAACGGTCATTTTCGTAATGAAAATGGTTCTATGGATTGTTGATGTACCATAGACAACAATTTCCCATTGTGGTTAACATGGGGAATGGTCTAGGACAGTCTCTCTTCTTGATGGTCAATCAAGAAGATTGGTCCACCTCGCCGGACAGTCATTCTTTCGAAGCTCACAGTTGTGAGAAGTTTTGAAGAATGGTTCATTTTGGAGGTTGGTGCAGGACAATCATTTCCTTAGGAAATGGTCCAGACAGTCATTCCCTAGGGCAGATTCATTCTCTCCAGGTTTCACTTTGTTTAGTGACAGAGGAATGGCCCAGATAGGTGAATGGTCTAGGTTCAACAATCAAGGACAAGCTTTCCCTAGGGCAGACTCATTCTCTCCAGGTTGAACTTTGTTTAGTGCCGGAGGAATGGCCCAGGATAGGGAATGGTCTAGGCTCAGAAATCAGAAAAGTTATTCTTCCTTGCTTGAGAAGAATAGTCCAGATAGCCCATCATTGATGTTCCACTCTGAGGGCAGATGCTCTTCCAGATCTCACAGATGTGAGTGGAAGAATGGCCCAGATGACTCAAGTTTATATCATAAAATTGTTTTTATGTAGGTTGATATCAGTTGATATAATGGAGAATGCATGTCTCCATACAGTAGAGATATGTTACTGTGGTGGATATGTTCCACTATTTCTGGTTGTGTGTCACGGTTTGAGTAGTTGTGTACTACTATGGATAAACACAGTTGTGTTTTGTCAGTTGAAATTGTACCGGTTGTCATGGAGATTATCCAATTGGATAATAATGACGGTGCTCGTGATGCTACCAATTGAATGGTTTGTTTGTGCTCAAGACCATTATCAATTATACCTCCCTAGCTAGGAGGGAGTGTTGATATTATGGTAGCTTCGGGAGGTATCAACCTCCTTTGTGACCTTTGACAAGATTATAATATTCTGGAAGAAAGAAAAGAAGTGAACGTAACCCTAGAAGAGATGTTGGCTGAGAGAGATAATTAATATGAATTAATTAGTACCCAGAATGAGAATTCAGCCCAGGCAGTCTACCAAGATTAGTATAAATACATGGCGTCAGTCTTCATTTGACATACACTTCTCATAATTGCAAAGAGGCACTTGTGCGCACTGCAGTCTGGCAGTCTTGTGTGCAAGTTCTGAAGAAGGTGTTGTCACCAGTTCTTAAGCCTATTGCTTCTATATTTTTGGGTTGGACTCTCTGATCAACTTTGGTTACTTCTTGCTTGGTGAATTAGCCTTGCTTGGCTATTGGGTTACTACCAGGATTCTTCTCTCTGTCAAGGTCAAGGTGCTTGGAGGGTGGCTTTGGCCTATGGTTGGGTGACAATAGTGATATTGTCTATGGTAAAACGAGAACATTCTAACACATTTTCCTACCGTGTTCTACAATTTGGGTTATGCAACTCCCCCACCACCTTTCAATGAGTTGTTATAGGTATATTCTTTGATCTAATTCATGATTATGTGGAAATGTGTATGGATGATTTCACAACATATGGGGACATATTTGATGAGGCATTAGCCCATCTGGAGAAAACACTAATAAGGTGCAAAGAGTCAAATGTTTCCCTCAATAATGAAAAATGTTAATGATGTCAATTAATGGCATTTTATTAGGACATTGCATCTTAGAACAATGTATTCAAGTTGATCTAGAAAAAGTGAAGGTAATATTAAACTTTTCCAACTCTAACTTCACAAAAGAAGGTACGAAGTTTCTTGGGATACGCTAGTTATTACCATAAACTCATTGAAAACTTTTCACGTATTACTCGTCTGCTATTTTATTTACTTAACAAAGATATTGAGTTTGTATGGACAGAGACATGCAAACATGCTCTTGATGAACTGAAAATCAAAGTGTTTGAAGCTCTTGTTCTACAAGGACCTGATTGGTCCCTCCCATTCCACATCTCCACAGACACATTGGATATCGTCGTTGGAGTCGTTCTAGTACAAATGGAAGGAAAGGACCCATATTCAATTTATTATGTCAGTAAGAATCTCTCGCCTACATAATTGAACTATATGACAATCGAGAAAGAGTTTATTGTTGTTATTCATGCAATAAACAAGTTTAGGCACCACATTACTAGATATTATGTAGTTTTGCATACTGATCATGCTACTATTAAATATTTACTGAACAAACCAATCACCAATGGAAGGGTCACTAGATGGTTGATTTTATTACAATAATTTGATATTACCATCCTAGATAAGCCAAGAAAAGATAATGTAGTTGTTGACTTTCTTTGTAGAATATTATTCAATGAGAATGAACCTCTAGAATACTATTCAATGTATCTACTAACTCACCTTGGTTTGTAGATATTCGTAACTTTTTGGATGCAAGCAAGCTTTCACATCGTCTGACTCCCAAATAATGAAAAAGTATAGTCAAGAAAAGAGAAAAAATTTCATGGATTGATGGTTGCCTCTTCTACATTAGGCTTGACTTGATTATCAAAAGATGTGTATGAGAGGAAGAAGTCCACAAGATACAAAAATATTATCATGATGGGCCATGTGGGGGGAATTTTGCAGAGAAAAGGACTGGGTACAAGCCAGTCCATCAGGGGTATTATTGGTCCACACTTTTCAGAGACGCCAAAGAGTATGTCAAGAGGTGCGACAATTGTCAACACATGGGTAGACCCGTACAAGAAGATGAAATGCCATTACAACCACAAATGGTGTTAGAACCTTTTGACAAATGGGCCATTGATTTCATGGGACCAATAAATTCCCCTTCCCATCAACACTCCTACATCCTTGTTTGTGTGGATTCTGTTACAAAATGGATGGAGGAAAAAGCATTTTCAACAGTAACCGAGAAATCAATAGTGGAGTTTTTCCATGAAGAAATATTTGTAAGGTTCGAGATACCACGATAGATAGTGACCAATGGAGGAAATCAATTCACATCACGTCTTGTCAAATATATGATGAACAACTATAAAATCAAGCACATAGCAACAACACCATACCACCCACAGACAAATGGACAAGTAGATGGGACTAATAACATCCTTGAGGCCATTATCACTAAAATTATCAGACATGTAACATCCTGCTCTTGCGAGCACATGTTATCGACTTATTCTTTGAGGACACTTGCGTGAAAGTGATCCATTTATATTACATGGTTATTTTTTTTTATTATGGATTTTTATGATGATGTTGATGGTTGTGATTTACTGTCATTGTTATATATATATATATATATATATATATATATATATTGACAGATGTTATTGACGAGTTTACATGAGTGTACATGACACATGCTAGATTGTGGATGCCGATGGCATCAATGGACATCCTTAGGCTCTAGATTGAGTCAGGGAGTGGATTGTGTTGTGTTTGAGTATTTCATTTTACACATATTTGTCATATGATTGATTTAGTATGATTATGCATATGGATTAGTGAAAATGTTTTGTCAATCGTTGCAGGCTGACGATGCTTGCTAATCTGACTCACATAAGGAGTAAAGAGGCCATGCACATAAACTAGATATTGAGGGAGAGGTGTGGCAGTGTCCCTATCACAACCTACTAGCACTCCCGTCGTGGCTTGAATTGTAGGTTAACGATTACCTAATTCGAGAGTTCCACGATGTCGTGAGGGAAGACTAGGATAGTCGTTCATGAATATTTCTAAGGGGCTCACAATAAGGCGAAGTTATTATTCCTTAGAATCCCTTAGTCTCTCACAAGGTCGTCTGAATGGAGTTATGACTCCAAGAGTCAGAAAAACTACCAAAACTAGTCAGAGGTAAGTGGCACTCTTGGAGCACAGAGTGCATCTTGAAGGGAACGCCGCGTAAATAAAACTTGAGTCAATGAATCTATGTCGCCTAGAAAACCTTGAAAGAGTAATTATAAACCTTAAAAATATTTATACCTTGTCAGATATGAATAATTAATGAGTAATTTATTAATTATAAATCCCAATAAACGTCTAATCCTATTCAAAAAAAAATTAAGCCTAAGTCTAAGTTTTTGTAAGGAGACTAGACTAAATTATTAACTAAATTAAAAACGAATGAGGTAAATCAATTTAAGAATTAAGAAAAATGAAATAAATATAAAGAATCAATATAATACACATGTGTGCAAGAAAATACCAAATTGGAATTTAAGATAAGAAAGGAATAAAACATGAGAGAATATGTGTACGCATAGAATGGTATCTAGTGTCTAAATAGAATAAGACTCATATTAACTCTAACTCAGATTTAGTAAGGCGTTAGTCATTAAATAAGAATCTAGGGAATAAAGAGACAACTAGGAGCTATTTAAGGAGCACATTTAGGAAAGGTGAGGGAATTTTAATTTTAATTACAATAAAATATGTAATTACTTGTGCAACTTGGGGAGAGGGTGATAAGTGTAAAGGGGGAATAATCCTAATTTACTGAATCAAAAAGAAAATTGATTGTGCATGTGGGGATGTGTTAGTAAGGAATTTCCTATAAAGAAAATGGTCTAGATGGGAAAGAGATCATCACTGGTTATTGGTAAAGTTATGTTGCCAAATTATTTTTGATTGGTTTTACTTTTGAGAGTTGGTATACCCAGTTTGAGAGAGAGTGTTGGCTTTCCCTTGTGAGGAAATATTGGAGATAGAGTATTTATGGTTTTATGTGCATGGCCCCTTTGCGGCTTGGGGACCTAAGGGGGAAGAAGAGTACCCCTAGCGTTGGATGGAAGGTACCAATGAAATCTCAATGATTAGAGAGCGAAAGGAGGAAGAGAACACCATTTTCTGAAGATCATCTTCGACTTCGTTGCCTTCGGTTACGGTACTCTTGTTTGCGATTGAATTTGTAATAAGATTAAATTGTACTTAATTAGTTTAAAAAAAAATTCATCACTGTTTTTACTTTTGATATTGAGTTGGTAAATCCCATTGATGGTTGTGTGTTATAGAAAGTGAATTCTAGCATTGTTGTTTTCCAAATTGAAATAATTGTGACATAATTTCCTTGTTCGTTGTTATCCATTTTCCAATCCGTTGGATTCTACTAGAATGTTGCTAGTCGAAGTATGTATATATAGAAACCGAAACTCTCGATCGCTGCCAATGAATTCGTATTTGACTTCTAGATTTATGCTATGGTTATTACATTGTGTTTGATGTATGGTATGGCATATGTTGTATAAAAGAAGGAATGCTAGTTATATAAGTTTTGGGTTGGGTAAATTCTTGAAGAAATGAATAACCCCTTCAACTACTGAAACAAATTCTATTTTATGAGAATAAATTGTGTTGCGTTACTTTGTCCAGTTTCGAAGCCTTGTTTTAAGAGAAAAACGATAGGAGGTTCTTCTTATTTAATGAAAGTCT
Source organism: Picea sitchensis (assembly GCA_010110895.2). Lineage (NCBI taxonomy): Eukaryota > Viridiplantae > Streptophyta > Pinopsida > Pinales > Pinaceae > Picea > Picea sitchensis. The sequence continues at coordinate 24,596 of SNQJ01S0115094.1, forward strand.
TGGAGAAATTATTGGGCGTTTTCTCTGTGTGTGGATTTTTTTAATTTCAAATTGAATTTTTATCGCTGTCCATTTTCCAAATGCATCGATTGCTTAAATATTCCAAAGAGGTTGAATCAACCCTGGATTGGGATTGTTGTGAAATCTGAGCACTCAAACTCCATGGTTCATTTACCACTCCACGCTAGAATAAGTGGTTCCATTGTCAGGACTCTCCATTCACAACTATCCTCCATTCCCATAGTGTCGACGCATTGGTATCACACTAGTTCGTTGTCCTCATGACCTCCCACTGTCCGCTGTCACGCTACCTCTCACTATTTGTTCCCTCACACTTCAAATTCGAGCTTGTCCCCTCCACTGTTGACCTCAAACCCTACATCCAGCCTTGTGTAGCTGCGACTAGTGTATCGGGTTTGCAGAGATTTCCTTCACTGGATATAATTAAAGTTCCATTTACGTTAAGAACCCTCAGAAAAATACCATTACCATTAATCAAACTGTCTTATATACATTACTGACGTGAATCTCATGGAATTGTTTATACCGCTTGACAATGACACACCCACACGGTTGAATAAGGGATGGTTGACATTCTTTAATTTATGGGATAGATCGCAAGCCACTTTACCTTCGAGCCATTACTTTTTCTTAATTTATGGGATAGATCGCAAGCCACTTTACCTTCAAGCCTTGATTAACCGACTGGATAGAGATGAGGTGAGAGCATATGTACCTAATGAGGGTTCACAACGTGCTCTATTTGGTAGTGGTAACATTCACTGAGAACTCAAGAAGGTGAATTTTCCCAAGTTCATGGGTGCCACAGACGGCTCAACCCTCGAGGCATGGTTGGAGAACTTAGCGATGTGCTTTGCACTTCGTGACTACACCTCTAACATGAAGGTTTGCATGATGATCATTCAGCTGAAGGGGAGCGCTCTTCTATGGTGGAAGATAATCCTACCTCAACTAAACATGGTCGTTGAAGACGTGTCATGGGAACTGTTCGAGGAGAGGTTTCATGAGAGTTATTTTTTAGAGGAATTCATTGAGCTCCAGTTCAATGAGTTCAATGCCTTATGACATGATGGTCGTACGGTGCTGGAGTATGAGACCAAATTTATGGAGCTACTTCAGTATGCTCCACATCTGAACACAGAGAAGCTAAAGGTCAACAAGTTTTTGTTCAAACTTAACTTAAACATTCATGTGAAGGTGAGGATTCTAATGCCTCAGACGTTGCTAGATGCAGTCCAGAAGGCCCTCATAGCTTAGGAAGACTTGACCAGCGGGGGTCAGGACATGACTACTGCAATACCGAATGTACATATGGAATTAGAAGTGCAACAACATCAGCCACCAACCATACATACGTCAGGGTATAAAGATACATCGAGAGGGCCCATGTTCACAACACCACGACAATCGACTCCTCAACAGAGGACTCCCTACAGGGGACCACCACATCAACAACAACGTCGCCCACAGCATAATCAATAGTTTAGGCATGTCCAACAAAACAGAACAGGATCTCAGGTTGGTAGGCCAACAACTTCTACTTTGGGGATCAAGAGTACTGGACCGAAGATTGGATGTTGGACATGTGGAGAGCCACATTACCAATGAAATTGTTCTATTGAGAAGGCCAGGGCGGTCAGATCAGTAGGACCCACTATAGTAGGACATTTGGGCAAGGCCCACAGGATTCATGCAGTGGTGAACAACCACTAGGATGAACACCATTCCACTATGTTTGAGAAATCAGGTACAATCTCCGACCAAACTTTTAGTATTTTTATAGATCCGGGCGCTACAGAGAGATTTATTTCTAGTGCAACACTAAAGAAAATTAAGGTAAAGGCAGTCGAGCAGGACGAGTTTATATACGTAGAAATGGCTTCGGGTGCCAAAACAAAGGTTGGAGGAAAGGTTACAGATTGTAGCATCAACTTGGGAGATTTTTTATGAAGGCCAACCTATATGTCACGATCTTAGGATCTTACGACATAGTGATTGGTATGGACTGGTTGGAATCGTATGATGCGATACTCAACTGTAAGACGAAACGGTTAAGTTTGAAAGATGATGTGGGACAGAAAAGGGTGATCGTAGGAAGAAACCAGGGAGTGTCCTTGAGGTTTATTTATTCCCTATAGCTACAGAAGAGCATGTGCAAGGGATGCAAGTTATATGAAATCTTAGCGCTAAATGAAAAGGGCAAGGCAGAAGGATTAGAAAACCTTCCAGTAGTACAAGAGTTTGTAGACGTGTTTCCAGAGGAGTTACTAGGTTTTCCACCCAAAAGAGAGTTGGAGTTTACAATCGACTTGAAACCTGGAACTGAACCGATCGCAAGAGCGCCATATCGGATATCAACGCCTAAGTTACAGGAGTTAAAAATGCAATTGAAGGAATTGTTGGACTTGGGACTTATACGTCCAAGTGTGTCACCTTGGGGTGCGCCAGTTATTGTAAGAAAGAATGATGGATCATGGAGGCTTTGTATTGACTACCGTCAATTGAACAAAGAAATGATCAAGAACCAGTATTTGTTGCCAATAATAGACGATTTGTTCGATCAGATGAAAGGAGTGACTATGTTTTCAAAGATTGACTTGAGATTGGGATATCACCAATTACGAATTAAAGAGGAAGATATTCCTAAAACCGCATTCAAGACGAGGTTTAGACAATATGAGTTTACAGTTCTACCATTTAGACTGACAAACGCCCTGGGGGTATTCATGAGTTTGATGAATGGGGTGTTCCGTGAATACTTGGACAAGTTTGTTCAAGTATTCATTGATGACATATTGATTTATTCTCGGACGAAAGAAGAGCATGACAAACATTTAATATTGGTACTACAGTGTCTACGAGAAAACAAGTTATACGGAAAATTGTCGAAATGTTCTCTTTACCAATGAAAGATTCATTACTTAGGGCACATTATATCTGGTGAAGGTATCGCCGTGGATCTAACGAAAGTAGAGGCTATTATGGGATGTCATGTGCTGAAAAACATAAAAGAAGTATGCAGCTTTATGGATTTAGCAGGATATTACCGACGATTCGTCAAAGGTTTTTCGAAGATAACAAATAACAATATTACCAACTTAACGAGAACTTTGCCAAGTTCTCATTTTTTCAAGGGTCGCATTTTTACCTCGTTTTTAAAAATGGTGCTATCGGTAGCACCCCCTCCCTTTTTAGGTGGTATTTTGATATTTTAAATTTTCTGATCCATAATATTTCCACAATATTTTTTTTAAATGTGTATTTTTCATCTATTTTCAAATTTTTCAATTTTTTTTTTCAACAATGTTTTTAGTCATTTTTTCATACTTCTTTCAATATTAAAAATATTTTTTACCATTTGATTTTTTGAAATTAAGATTAATAAAAGAAAATTTTAAATTTTAAAAGTAAAATTATATTAAAAATAACAATAAAGAAAAACTTAAAAATATAGGGAGAAAAAAAACTAAAAAAAATTAAAAT